>JAODAL010007672.1:0-123308 GCA_025379985.1 Phyllomedusa bahiana
TTCCTTTTAAACAAAGCTTATATAGCTTTTCTTCTGGTTTGACCACAAAAACACACCCAGATCTCATCTTTCCATGCTCTAGTGTGAATAGATTTTCTTTTTTGCTGCCTTGAGGGATATTTTATCAGATTTACTACGCTTCATGATTCAGACTAAGTCATTGGTGTTCCCAGTCACTGCAAGGCGATTTTTATTTCTGTGCATTGCGAATAAAACTCCTATGAACTACACATTTGCTTAGACCACATTAGAAGTTAAAGCTTCCTGAAAGGAAAAGTGAATGAAATAGTCAGCAGATTTAACATGGTTTTAAAAAATGGATGTGTAAAACAAGCACCAATTATTTCCGTTGACTGTTCCCATCAGGTAAAGAAAATCTGGAGTCAAAATAAAAAAAAAATAAAAATTATTCCAAAATGTCCAAAGGCAACGTTTCAGCTGCACAGAGCCTTTCTTCATCAACTTGCATCTTACAAATATTGTACATATAAATTTATATAGATATATATCCACCTATATAGAGATTTATTATCTCAAACAACCCCTTTAAAAACAAACAATTAGCAAGTTATTTACTTCAATCCTGCCACAAAATAATGAAATATATAAAAATGCCTTAAATTCGCTCTCTCGTTATTCTGGCATTTGGCAAATATAAAGAATTTTGGTAATCCTAACAGACTTAAAGCGGGTAAGGTTCATTTTGATTTCATGTCAGATCGCGAGAAAAACAAACATGCATATGTGTGTCTTTTTATATAGTTTAGGTATAAAAAAGCACTCTCCCATTGTATTGTTTGAAGACCAGGAATAATAATCCCAGGACAACACCATTTTAATAATTTATGCCTGGGGTTAAAGGGGATGTATCGCTTCCTTAGTTCGGATGAGTCACACTGCTCTCAGCTTCTCAACTCTGGAGATGCAGGGGCGTTTCTTCCCCTCCCAGCTGGGTGACATCATCCCCCCTTCACTGTGCATGCTGGCTCCCGAGACCCCCACCCCCCCCCCGTGTCTTTCCCTATGCAGTCTTATTTTGTAAGCTGTATACATACCACAGGCTGCATTCAATCTAGACCGAGCAACTGAACTCTTCTCCTGTCACAGCTGGAGATGTGTTACAGCTTTCTACGAACAGCACAGTCACCCTTCTATGCCCGGAAAAGTTAGGCACCGGGACAAAACGTTATGTTTTTCTCATTGTAGAATCTGTTGCAGTCTGTTCTGCTGGGTGTGGAGAGAGAGAATGCTACGGCCCCTAACTCTGAGTCAGGCAGGGATCGACACAAATTGTGCTGTTTTCCTGATTGTGTAAGCCCTTCAGTGTAATTGTTTCTTCTGCCTGTATAAAGTGAAAATGTGGGCGATCCCTTACTCTGATGACAGACAAGCTCCGTGAATCGACTAGGGGCTGTACAGAATATTTAAATGAGCTCTCAGCTAGTGAAATGCAAGGAGGAGGGATCCGGAGGGATTCGACCAGGACTGGATATCAGTATAAACAAAAACACAAGATAAGGAATTCTTGAATACAAGACAGCTTTGCTAATGAACCCAAATTGCAAAGGGGCTTAATTTCACTTCCCCTTTTCTGAAACCTTTTAAAAGAAATAAAACCCCTTTTAAAGGGGTAAAAAAAAATGATGTATACCACACCACACAAAAATTATTTTATATTCATCAGACACACACACACAGACAAAAGAAATGTACATGTAAAAAACGAAGGCTTGGAAAAGGGAGTTGCACTTTAGATGTGGACATTGGTGATACCGGAGTTTAAATTAAGCCCTGTCCCAAGCAAATCCCTAGCTGAAAAAAAATTTTCCGGGGTCAGATAGACCCAAGTTTTAACTGCCAATTTTACAAGATTGTTTCAGAAGCTTCTAGAAGGTGATACAGCTCAAAAAACAGGCGTTCTCTATTTTTTTCTGCTCTCTCTTTAGGTTTAGTTTCCCTTTAAAAGCCAGTTTGGGAACTCATTTGACCTATAGGGAGAAGAGCTGTAGTAAACCTAGAGCAGTAGGATTACAGTGTCGTCCCTGTTTTACATTAGGTTTTCGTAACAAGGGGATTTTTTTTTTTTACTTTGGAAAACAGATGTTATTTTTAATCTTATTTCCAAACACCATACTTTGGGCCCCATAAAAAATTAAAAGGTTTTTATTCCCCGTGATTCAGATAACAGGAATCTGTCAATCTGCCCAACTTCAAGTAATAACAGAAATCCTATGATGTGACGAGCAGGCTTCCAATGCACATGGGAGCTATCTGTTATCTATGAAAAAAAACAAAGTTAGAGACTTTAATCATAAACTATAAACTGTGAACTAATAAACCATTTGTTGTATAACAGGAATAGTGTGTATGTTTCCTATATCTTTTCTTCCTTAGACAGAGGTCTTTTCTCTAAACATGGAGGAGATGGATATATGCCACACAGGGCTGCTATCAGAAGAATACTAGTGTGTATCCAGTTATAAGTATAATAAAAAGGGGCCTGCTGCTGCAAACTTGTCACAATTAGGTCCAATTAGCTTCACATATCTCAAAGGAACACGCCCATTACTTGATAGGACCCAAAATTTAAAAAAAATCAATTTTTCACAAGAATCACTGGCACATTCACAAAAGGTTGACCAATTCAGGGCTGCCAGGGTCATCGGCATTACGATTAGAGTGCAGGAATTCAAAGATCGATGGCACTGTCTTTTTTACTGCTGGTGATTTAAATTAGACAGGCTAGAAACACAAAAAGTCAGTACACAGCTTCCCTGTCACAACTCAATATCTTCTGGAGACTGCATTGTGGTAGATAATGGTCAGAAACTTTCATTGACAATCTCCTGTCATGCCCCCCTCAACACACACCACAGGGAGAAAGTACTCAAATATGGTTCTCTCCAAGGTGTCATCTGACTCCGTGTTACAAGGTTTCGGGTGTGAATGGGAAGGAGGTGTTTTAGATTTGGTTTCCTCATCAAATTGGTCTGCATGGCTGTCATCCCAAAAGGAAGCTTCTTCTAAGATAATGCACAAGAAAGCCAACATCCGGTTTGCTAAAGACAAGCATGGATTACTGGAACAATGTCCTGTGGTCTGGTGAGACCAAGATAAACTTATTTGGTTCAGATGGTGTTAAATGTAGGCAAGACACACTTGTCTTTGTACTCTTAAGCATGGTGGTAGGAAGGTCATGGTTTGGGGTTGCATGAGTGCTGCTGGCTGAGGGGAGCTACAGTTCATTGAGGGAGCCATGAATGTCAACATTTACTGTAACATACTGAAGCAGAGCATGATCCCCCTCTTTTCAGTAACAGGGCCACAGTGCAGTATTCCAACATGATGACGACCCCAAACACACCTCCAAGACAACCACTGCCTTGCTAAAGAAAACAAGGATGAAAGGTGCTGGACTGGCCAAGCATGTCTCCAGACCTAAACCCTACCGAGTATATGTGGCTTATCCCACATGAAAGGTGGAGAAGCACAAGGCCTCTAACATCCACCAGCTTTGTGATGTCATCATGGAAGAGTGGAAGAGGATTCCATTGGCTGCAAGCAACCTGTGACGCGCTAGTGAACTCCATGTACATGAGAGTTAAGGCAGTGGTAGAAAAGAATGGTGGCCACATAAAATATTGACACTTTGGGCACAATTTGTCCATTTTCCCTTAGAGGTGTACTCACTGTGGGTCGAGTTATTTTGAGGGCATATTCATTTATACTGCTATACAAGCTGTACACTGACTACTTTACATTGTATGAAGGTGTCATATCTTCAGTGTTGTCCCATAAAAAGATATAATACAATATTTACAAAAATATGAGGGGTGTACTCACTTTTAGGGCACGTCCCCACGGCACGGGTTTGTGGCTGGTTTTTCAGACTGTTTGCGGTTTTGCAGACCGTTTGAAAAACCGTTCGCAAACGAGCACAACGGGCTCCTATGGAAAACCGGTGCAGCAGTCCCCTCTACATGGGTTTTCCGCCCGGCGGTTTATCCACCCGCGGGCCGCCCAAAAGAACATCCAACATGCGCATTCTTCTGTCCCGTTTTCGGACGGAATATGTGCAAGTGAATGCGAAGCGGGAGGGCTTTTCTCCGCTCATCGGATAAACCGACCAGTATTTGTCCATTGCCATGTAAACGGGCCCTTATGAGATAATGTAAATACTCTTAGAAATGAATGTTGAGATTGGCAATGGAGAACCAACACATAAACTAGGCTCAATTATGTAACATTTTTCCTACTATTAATAAGTTATACTTTCAGAAAATGAATACACTTAATATTCGGATATCCATACAGGTGGGGATTACTCCAATTGGCACTAAATGTGCCGCTATATACTGTATATACACTCTCAGGATAATGGCCTTTTAAAAATCTTATTGCAATATTCTTTTCTATATTTGGCCCAAGCCTAAAAAGTTCTGTAAAAAAGATTATATTGTGTTTGTCTTACTGGTGCAATCTAGCTAAGCTGACAATCCTCCTGACAAGCCAGGTCTTAAGACTATGAGCAGGGTTCCTGAGCACTTTACAGCAGGCCTTGGAAATAAAATCGCTGTAATGTCATACACAGCACACCAGTGGTCAGGTTACATTTAATTATAGTAACAGGCACAGCTCCCCAATTTATAATAGCCAGCAACTCGGTATGCCAAGAACCAGTAGAGTGGTATCTTGTATCGGAGCCGAGAGTCACTTGCAGTGCACAAGCAATACATACACACAGTAAGCCTTATGCATAGAACCATCTACACAACTGACTGAACAGAAGCTCAATTTTAATTTGTTTTACTATATATTGGTAAACCACTTCAGGAGTTTATAATACTACTACTAAGACCCCATGCACAGGACTAGTCCGTTTAATAAAATAGCTATGGTATATGTATGAGCCTCCAATTTTATAGGTTTTTGATCCTCATAACATATGGCAGTTTACACAGCCTGTATGATGGCACACAGAGGCTTTACAAAAAAGAACCCAGGCAGCACTTCCAAAAAGCGTTTTTTGTTTTTTTTTGTATTTCACTCAAATGTGCAACATTTCAGCTCTAACACAAGCAATCATAAAGTGTCAGTGAAGTCAGATAAATGCAAAACGTGGAGTGATCCAATTAGCAAGTAAATCATTCAAGTAGTGACATCATCAATATTTATGCAGTGTACGAATAGTCAAGACTTGTATCATCAATATAGTATCGCAAGTGTAATTATACTGTGTACATAAGCAAAAAGTACCTAAAATATATCAGTTTCAATAGCTGCTCACAGACCGACCTCTGCGTTCCTCCCTCTGCTGTGAATGTCCAACGAACAAAATTCACAGGACTACCTCACATCTCGCGCCCAGAGTGAAGGGAACATGCCTGTCTGAGTGGCTATTTATTAGGTACTTTTTATATATGAACACAGTATAATTACTTTTGCGAAAATTTATTGAGGTTACACATTTTGACTCTTCGTACACTGCATAAATATTAATGATGTCACTAATTGAATGATTTACGTGCTTATTTGATAACTCCACATATTATATTTGACTTCATTGACACTATGGGCGACATGTATGAAACTTTAAACACAAAATTTCATGCACATAATAACTACAGCGGGTCATAAATCAGGCGCATTCTAGCACTAAGACGACATTTCTGGCTCAGGTATACCATTTTGAAAGTGGTTTACCTGTTCCAGCAGTAATGCTCCTAGAAATGGTGTAGCAAGCTATAAATCTATAGCTTCATACGGTTCTAGTGTGCCACGTCTCCAGCATGCCACCCGAAATCAGGCGCAATACAAAGTGCCGCGGCTACTATGTGATGCGCCGGATAATGGAGGATGGCCATTTTTAAAAAGTAGCGAAGGGGCGAGTGCGGATATCGGGCTGAAAAGACGCCAGGTATCTGGCGCAGCCCCGTTTACACATGCCGCCCTATGTGATTGCTTGAGAAAGGCTCGTGTTAGAACTGAAATGTTGCACATTTGGGTGAAATATAAAAAAAAAAATAAAAAAAAGTTTGGAAATGCTGCCTGGATTATCTTTTGGATATTGAAGATCCTATGGGCTGAGGTTTGATGCGTGTACCCATATTTTTATTTTCCTTCAAAACGACTGCAACTAATCTTGATTGAGAAAGGCTCTGTTCAGGGCCAAAACGTTGCTGCTGTTGGGTGAATAAACGTCCACATTTTTTTTAAGTGCGCCCTTTTTCATTTTTGAGTTTTTTTGTAGACCTTTTATCCTGGTCCTTGGGGGCACTTCCCTTCTTCTTTTTTTCATTTTTCTCTATTGCCCGCGGATACCTTTTTTTTTTTTTTTTTTTTTTTAATAATGACTGCAACTAAACTGCAATTGTGCTTACAAAATTTTTTTTTGATGGGCAAACATGTTAATATTTTCCTATATTAAGTTTGCTAAATTTTTGGGTTACACTAAACCCCACCAATCCTCCTATGCAAACTCAACTCGGCAGTACATGCCTTTGTTCTGCAGGAGGAGGTGAACTGCTGCCAGACACCTCTGGCGACTTATCTTCCGAAGGACAAAAAAATGGGGAAATTGGGAAAACCCCAAAAAAATGGGCCCTCATTTTATTTTTAAACCCAAAAAAATAGCCAAAAATTTTGCCCACCCATCCTCCCCGGGATTGAGGGATATATTTGAAAAAGGAGGTACCTTAAAAAATATAACTTTTTAATATCAAAAAAATATATATCAAAAAAAAAAACGGGCAACACTAATCAAAAACCAAGATCAAAAAAAAAGAAAAAAAAAACCCTATTTTAAAAAAAAATTTCCTGTCCTCTAAAAAGATAGCAAAAGTCCCTTGCTATTTTTTTTTTTTTTTTTAGAGGACAGGTATTTTTTGTTATTTTGTCACACTTAAGTGAGGTTTCCGGGCAGGGGCCCCTTTTTGGGGGGATTAACCCTTCTTGTAGGCCGGGGTTTGTCCCTTTTTTTGTTTTTGTTCCTTTTTTAATTTTCATAATTTTTATTGAATTAATAAAATTAAATTTTTTAAAAAAGGGAAACCCCCAATTCAAAAATTACCCTACTATAACCCCCCTAACAAATTTTGTATGGTTTTCCAAAAAATCCTCATTTACAAATTTTGGTTTGGAAAAAAGATTAGGAGGCCACTATACACAAAAGATGGCTGGCCATTCCTAACAGCTTATCTAATGTATATGTCCAGTTTCATATAGCGGTTTGTTACCCTCTTCTAAATCCCCATAACCAAGCATGCCCATATCATCCTTCCATGATACACTTACATCTTTAGGGGTTGGGTTTTTTTGTAAAAATGGAAAAACACATTTTCCACAATCCTTTTGTACCAACAGCAGATGCCAACCTACTTCTTGCAGTAAATTTTTTACTGGGGTATAGGGCTACCAACCAGAACTTTCCCCAAGTACTTTTAGTTTTTTCCCCT
This sequence comes from Phyllomedusa bahiana, assembly GCA_025379985.1. Lineage (NCBI taxonomy): Eukaryota > Metazoa > Chordata > Amphibia > Anura > Hylidae > Phyllomedusa > Phyllomedusa bahiana. The sequence goes on from JAODAL010007672.1 coordinate 7,455, forward strand.
TTTTTCTATTTTTATATAAAGTCAATTTGCCCAAAAAAGCTGTTTTGGGAAAGACCTACAAAAAGGGAAAACCCCGGCTAACCCAAAACCCTAAAATTTAAAAGGGGTCCCTTTCCATTTTTTTTTTTTAAATAAATTTAGGATGCCCTTGATGTAATTAAAAATAAATAAATCACTATCCCCTTTCCCCCGCACCAACCTTTACCATCCCCCCCTGGTCCTACTTTCCCAAATTTTCCCTTTGTTCATGTAGCACGGGATCAATGAAATTTTATTGCCCGACATCACCTTTAAAGGAACTTTTAAAACAAATGCGTTATTTTTAAGAAACAGCCCAAAAAAAAGGAAAGCTTAAGATCCACAACGTAACAAAGTTTTGCCCTCAAAAAATTCATAAAAAAAGGGAAAAAACAAAATAAAACACCACAAAAACAAAACAACTTGAGGCAAACAAAACTACTATAGGGTCTAAGCCACAAAAAGTCCTTTTTGGGGAAAAACAGCCCACAAGGGGCCCCTAAGGGGCTTAAAAGGGGTTTTTATCTGATACCACAAAGCCTTTGACCTTTCCCCTCATGGGCCAATCTTTAAAAAGGGGGAAACCTTTCATATTTTAAAACCACCCTTTCTGAGGGAAAAGCACCAAACCTTTACAAAACATGTGATTTCCAAAAAATAAAAAAAGGGAAAAAAAACATGACATGGGCCCTTCCAGCTCTGTGTACCTTATTCGAAATAAAAATGCAGTATTTTTTGAGTAATTTTAAAGTTCCAAACTGGACCCCGCAGTGAAAAAAAGAGTCCACTCATTTTATTTGCAGGGGTTTTGCCCCACCCACCCAAAAAGTTTTTTTTTCACATTTTCTTCCTATTTTAAAAAGTAATTTTAATTTAAATTTGAGGGGGGCAGGCTAGCCTCATTGGGCGGGGGATGAAATTAAAAGGGCTCTTCATTAAAAACTGGGCACTTTCCCGGGTCAAACTTCAAAAATTGGGAAAAAAAAAATAATCCAAAACTTCTGCATCTTTTCAAAAAAAGGGGGGCAGTGCGGGAAAAAGCAGGTCCCTGACACAAACTTTGCTTTCCCAGCAAGAGGGGCAAAAAACCCCAAGGGGGAAAAAAAAGCGACCCCGATCCCCCAACTTGGGAAAGGTTAGCCCCGCAGTAAAAAGGGCCCTACCTTTTTAAATAATATCCAGAATAAATTAATTTTTGCTTTGGGGAAACAGGTGAAAAAAACAATTACCAGGCTTGAATTTTCTTTAAACCGAGAGTTTAGACACACAAATTTTTCAAACGAAGGGTTTTACTTTAAAAATTTAAACCCAAAAAAACTCACAAAACTTTTTAACAATTTTTAAAATCACCGTGCTTCACTTGGGCCCAAACCCTTTTCCTTAACACAAATTCTCAAAAGTATCCTGCCTTCAGTTTAACTGGGTCCAGTCTGGCTTACATACATCAATAAAGTGAAAGGCCCCAGGGGTCCATATTGTTCTTTGGGGGAAAAACTTTTCACACTGGGGTTTCGCCGCTCCAAAGAAAAAAACTGCCAATGGCTTTTAAATAGGGCTACAAAGTGGAATTTCAACAAAGCCTTAACTGCAAACCCCTTAAAAAAATACTGACAGGGCCCTTTCCCCAAAATGAATTTTTTTAGGGAAAAAAAAAAACGCAGGTTTTTAAAACAATGTCCAGCGCCTTTTGGGAGCTTTAGAAATTAAAATTTTAAAACATAACAATCTATTTTAACTGTATAATTTCAACAAAAACCTTTTTAGTGGGCCCGACACAATTTTCACTGAGTTTGATGTTCATAAGGGATAAAAAACCACTAAATATAAATTGGTTTTAAACCCTTTTTAAGACAAGGGCATTAATGTGAAAAATATCTGAACGCTGGCGGACTGCAAGAGCCACAAACAATCCAACAAAATCCCCCCAAAACACACCAAAGACACACATGACTTAAAACTACAATTAATTCCTTTAATCTGGCAGCAATCCTATTAACAGCCCAAAAAAACTCACATGGTTTCATTTTAGGCCCAAAAATTTTGAAAATTTACACAAAAATTATATTTTTCACATACCCCCCCCTCGGGTTTTAATTTTTTTGTCAATTTTTTTTTTACACATACAAAAATTTCAAAATGCAATCATATAAAAGATTAACAAAACTTTATTGACCTTTAAAAGTTTTAAACAGCAAATCAATAAGCAGTGTTTGACCCTTCTTTTTCAGGCCCCTGCAAATTTTCCCCCCGGGATCCCCCCAATAACTTTTTTACCAAAACCAAAGAAAAGCATCCATTCTTGCACAAACCCAAGGGTTGCAATTTTTGTCACAAATTTTTTTTTTTTTGGGGTTTTCCACCCTCTCTTGATGATTACCACAATTTAAAAAAAATTTTTAAAAAAAACTGGGGATTTCCACCATGGAAACCCCAAAAACTCTCTGTTTTGGGGCCTTAGCCTTTAGTTATCACCTTTGCTTTTTGGGAAGGGGCCCAAACATCTGGAAAAAGGGATTGTTGATCACCAAAATGCTCTTGACGGGTTGGGGGAATTTCTCTTTGGGGGACAATTTTGGTTACCCCCCTTTTTTATTCCCTGGATGTGTTTTTTTGGGAAGACTTTAGAACCGTTTCCCTTGGGGTTTAAACAACCCCATACAAGAAAGGGTTTTTTTGGGTGCTTTACAGGTTGGGATGAACAAACTTTGGGTAGCCCCTTCCCCCTTGCTTTTTCCAACAAACTTTTTTCCCAAAGGTTTTAAACCTTCGGGAAAAATTCATCAAGAAAATGACTTTAAACCCCAGTCCTCAGCAACCCCTCCCAGGGTACCTTTTCAGAAAACACTGGGCCCCTAGTTTTTTTTGGGGGAAAAAAGTGGGCCCTTTTGCTCCCCTTTCCCTTTACACCAGCCTTTCTCCATGAGTCCCCCCCCACAGTGCGTTTTTTCCCCCAAGCACTCACACCCCTGCTGCCATTCCTGAGCAGCTCTGGGACTTTCCCGTAGCCCATTCCCAGCTTAAGCACTTTTTAAAAACGGGCCCGGGGGCCCTTTCTTTGGGCTTTTTTGGGTGCCCTTGGGGCCTTTTTTGGGGAAACCAAAGGAAACATCTCCCTTGAATTTCCCTTTATATGCAAAGAAATTGTTTACTGAGGTGCAATTTTCTAGCTGGGAAAACCCCTTTCCCCCTTTGGGCCCGTTTGTGCGTGCAATGATGACTGCAAGTTTTCCCCTTTTGAGATAACCAGTTAACAAAGAAAAAACAAAATCCAACACCACCTCCTTTTTAAAGGGGTTTCCCGGTGTATTCTTCCTTAATCAGACAGATTGATCTCCAGCCCCCGTCCTCATAAAAAACCCACACCTGTTTTTAATGGAGCAATCACTGAAACGAAAGTTAGCTGGGCCTTTTAAGGAAGGGCCCCAATGGGAAATTAAAAGTGTTTTGGGGGAAAAATTTTTTTTTTCGGCAACCCATTACTTTCAATTAATTTCTGTTAAAACTTGGGAAGCTTTTTTAAATTCTGGGGTATATGCAAAAAATTTTCCCTTTTTAAAACCTTAAAGCAGTAACATTTTAAAAAAATTAAAAATTTGTTCATTTTCAAAAAATTTTGGCCATGACTAAAATTAAAAAACTTTCTTAAAACATCCAAGTTTTAAACGGAGGAGTTTAATTGTTATCTTTGCTCAAGAAAACGCACCAAAAAATTTTTAAATCCTTGGGGGTTTTAAAATAACCAAATTAAAAAGCTTTTCAGTTTCAGATAAATTAAAGGACCTTTGTCGCATTTTTTGATCCAGAAACAGATGAATTGCCGGGAAATAACGAAGAGTTTGCAGGACCAAAGGGCCCTTAAAAGGAAACCCCCATTGGGTTTTTAAAGGGGGGACATTTCCAGCAAAAACTGCAAATTTTAAAAACTGGGAAAAAGATCACATGAATTTTGGTCTGGATTTTATCCCTATAATTGGTTTTCATTTGGGGAAAAAAAATGACATGGTTTCGGGGTTTAAAAATCTGTATCAGTTACCCTGTGGGCGTAGGATATTTAATATCGCATTCATGAGAGATACTGTAATCCGCTGCGAATATACGGTGTTCAAATCCACAAAATTTTTTCCCCGTGTTTTTTTCATTCCCTCTAAAACAAAAAACATGGCAGTTCCAAAAAATCCGGGCCACAAGCGATCGGGTCAAAACCCAAGAAAGGGCCAAAGTTGAAAAAATTTTGCTGTGGGCATTTTTCCCCAAAAGTCGCAGACCAAGGGTAATTTTTACAGGTTTTTTACTTTCTCTTTTAGTCGGATGTCTGGGATACCAAAAGTGCACATCCCCAAGTTTTTATTTTTTTTTATTCACGCACTGTTTGTTCACTTATGTTTAAAATTTTTTTTTTTTAGGAAACGAAGGAAGCGGGACCCTTTGGAAAACCCTCTTTAGGGCAGGGGAAAAGTTTTGGGGCCCCTTTAACTCCTTTTCCCCCCCCTGCAAACCGGGACTCTTCGATCGGCCCCCCCTAAAATGACACTTTGGGTTTACTTTTTTTGATGCCCAAATTCAATATTCCGGGGTCTTTTCCGCTTTAGTGGGGAGCCCCATGAAAAAGTACCTCATGCGATGCTTTTTGGCTCCCGGAGGGAGCATTGAAAATCTCTTTCCCGCTTCGGGTTTGGGATCATTTTTTTGTATCCTCTGCATACCTTCTGGTCCGGCGGGGAAAAAATTTTTCTACTTTGTGGGGGCCCCATTTCTTTAATAAAGGGCCTGCGATAAAACCAACCCATTTCACTGTTTTTTGGCAAATTTTGTTTCACTTTTTTTTTTTTGCATTTTGGTGTTATTACACTATTAGGGCTTAAAAAAAAACAAAAAAAAAAAAACTTAGCTTTCTTGTTTGGGTCCGTCTGTCAACCCTAAAAACCCCCAAAAACGCAACTAACAAATAGCAACGGATTTAAAATTTCCCTTTTTAAAATAAACACGCATCGGGGGCCAAAAGTGTGTCCCCCATGGGCGTCTTTTTTAATCATCTTTTTGGGTCAGTCCCAAGAAATTTACATGTCCCCCCCAAAAATTGACATATCAAAATTTTTGGGCCGAAAGTTGCAGCAAGCCCTAAAATTTAAAATTAAAGGGGGGGGATCCTTTCTGCATACAACACCATCCCAAAAAACCACTGCTGTTTTTATCCAATCAAGCAGTGTTGTGGGGTCCCAATTTTTGATCCAACAAAACCGAAAAGGTATCCTAAAAAGCCCGTGTAACCCTACCCTTTAAAAGGGAAAAAATCTGCAATAATTTAAAATTTTGGGACAAAATTTACCTTTTTCAAAAAATTGGGATAACCCCATCTTTTATGAAAAACGGATGTCTTTTGGGGTTTAAAAAAATATTGGCCAGTTTTCCCAATCAAAATTTTGTAAAAAACCCCCTTTCCCCATGGATGATGCTGAAATCTATTATGGATTTTCTGTGCACAAATCTGGGATTTAAAAAAACCATATAAAAAACCTCATGTGCATTCAAATCTAAAACAGCTGATCAAGGGGGGCCAATTTTTAAAATCAAAAACCCAAAAATTAAAAACCTTTTTCAATCCCCTTTAATTTAAAGATTTTTTTCAGAAAACTTTAATCGACTTCCCCAAATTTTTTATGTTCTTTTGGGAATTTAATACTATAGGGGCCCTTCAAATAAATTCCCCAAAAACCCCCCCCCACAAAAATTTAAATTCCAAAAACTATACAATTTTCTGAACATTTTAAAAATCTTTACCCCAAAAAACCCCCCTATTTTCCATTTAAAAATGTTTTCCATGCCAATTTTAAAGCCCTTTCCTTTGCCCAATTTGGTGGGGGAGGTTATGATTACATCCTGGGGACTTAAAAGCAAAAAAATTTGCACAGAAAACCCCAAGGGGCGGGCTCAGACATTCAGGCCAAGCGAAACCAAAAATTAAAAAATTTTACAAAAATTTTATATAATTTTTTAAACATTATTGTTAACCAAACAAATAAATCACCACATGAACACCCCAAACCTGCAGGGGAAAAAACTAAACAAAAACACAAGCACAACATAACTGCATTGTGTAACATGCCTTATGGCACAGATCGATTTAGATCATTTGTTTGCTTCAGATAAGTGTGGAAAACACTAACAGCATTAAATAAAAAGTCACATCAGTTGAGGTGTTTACCTTGTTTTCCCAAAGTATATGTTTAATCAAAACTATCATCTTTCACCAGGGTTAGGTGGGATAACCCAAGTGAAATTCATACCACATACCATATTGACTGACACAATATGATAGGACTATTCTACTGCGGTCCTGATTAATATAGCTTAATGGGATTGTCCACTTTACAAATCCCATATTGAAATACCCTGTTTGGAGTTAAAGAAGAAGGGTCCATATTAGGGAGCATCACCTGTCAGCCACGGCAGAGTCTCTCACCTGTACTTCCATTCATAACAATGAGAGTCCACTCATTGCAAGGGCACCATGTAATCTTTAATTTCCCCTATATCAGAACTCTTAAGGTATGTCCACACGACAAGTAAAATTTACTCGTTGGCTTCCGAAAACAGAATCCAACGAGTATTTTATGTGGATTTTAAATTTTCTTAAATCTAAAAAAACCTGACCATATGCATTGTACGGAGTACAACACTTATTTTCTATTGAGGCCAATGGCGACTATTTACGTCCGGTTTTAGAGGAGTATTTCAATTTGGAATCTGCATGGATTCTGACTTGAAATTCTCATGTGGACAAGCCCTTAAAGAGTTTAACACGTACAGTCACTTCCCAGCACAGTACTAAATCACTAGGGATAATACACAGATCTAAAGTATGTCCTCTTAGACTTGTTATTTGATCACTTGCCTGGAATGTAGCATTACTAGTCCCTTTGGGATGCACTGCAATGTACGCCAAAACTATTTTCTGCACTTTCCACTGTGGAGACTGCTTATTAGCTTTTCAACCTGCTGTTAGCATATTACTACTTGGTTCATTCGTTATAGTAGTCTCGCAGCTCCTAATGAGGACAAAAGAAAGATTGACATGCACAGGCTTCTGCACGCCATGACTGGGACACACAGACAGACTGCACCATTTGCTAATGCTTGTAAAGACTAGTTTTATCTTCCTAGCATGGAAAAAGAAATTGCCCAATAGCATTGAAGGGGTTAACAGGTCAGAGCTGTGCTCAGCAAAAGTAGAAGCTGTCCAAACCCAAGAGAATGTCAGGCCTCTGGAGACCACTTTTTGGGCAGAACACGTGGTGCTTAATTTTTCCCATCTCCTCCTTGACAAGATTCCCGAACTGCAAATTTCCATTCCAAAATCTTGGCATGTGTAAGAAGAAGAAGAAGAAAAAAAAAAAAAAAAGCTATCAAAAGGACTGCAAGGCAAAGTAACCACTTTTAAAGGGGCATTCTAATCACATCCATCTTCACCTACCTATTTAAAGTTAATCAGATATGAGAATCCAATTTTAGCAAATACATTGCTATACTGATTTTGCATCCCTTAAGTGCTAAAGCTGTTCTTATTTTCTGTTCATGTACACAAGCTTCACTAGGGTACTGACTAGCTCTCTCTGCTCTAGCAGCCTTGGTCAAAATAGCGACACTCTGCTGTGTCTGATCAGCAGCACAGGATGTTTATTTTTGTTCTTCCACCACCAATGTCCCTCTAAAAAGCTTGACTAATAATAGCAGAAATGAAATGTCAATCACTGATGTAGAATTGACGCCAGCCTAAACTGCGAGCCTGAAGTTGGCTGTGAAGAGCAGGCTCTGTGAAATAGCATGGTGTCTGAGACTATGACAGATGGATTTGTCTCTAGTATTGCAGCTCAAACCCATGAATTACTAAAAATAAACCTACAAGTAGATGTGGCACCATTTCTGGAAGACAGACATGTCTTTCTGGTCCTCAACAATCCCTTTGGAATAGACGGAGTTTGACGTCCTCACTGGTAGAAAGATTAAGGCCATGTCCCCACTGCACGGGTTTTTTGGCCGTTTTTCAGGCGGTTTGTGGTTTTGCAGACCGTCTGAAAAACCGGGCCAAAATCAGTACAATGGGGCCCTATGGAAAACCCGTGCACAGTCCCCACTGCACGGGTTTTCTGCCCGCGGGCCGCCGGAATGACATTGTACTTGCACATTCTTCCTTCCGGTTTTTGGACGGAATATGTGCAAGTGAATGTGAACGGGGAGGGCTCCTCTTCGCTCATCGTGGAGAGAAGCCGCCCCCCCCCCTCTCCACCGGCCGCAAAACAGGACAAATAAACCGATGGGTATTTGTCCCTTGCCGTGGGGACGCACCCTAAGTAGAAAGAAACAGCTTGAATTACAGAAATACATGTTAAAGCTACGAGGTCAGGTCCTGTTTGCCAAGAGTTTTATTTTAGCAGTCAACAGCACCCACATATTCTGCAGCACTGTACCCAGATTGTTATTGTGGACTGTCACATCAGTCCCCGTCACCATTGAGGCTCACAGTCTAAATTTGAAATTAACCTCTCTGTACTTTCATGTCCTTCCACATTCCAAAAACATTAAAAAAAAAATGCAGATCTTGTCGGTTTTAAACCCTGGACTTCCTCCCTAGTGCTAGCCACCAAGCCACTCGATAACTAATGCCAGGTGTATCTGGCAGCCTTTTCTCTCTTTCTACATTGGTTCAACTGATATGCATGTTAATGGTGATATCTACTCTTTTCTGTCTATTATGGTCACCAAGTAGAATTCTACAAGGACACCACTTAGAGCTGATAATGCAACTGTATCATGTCAAAGTTGTCACATTTTGCAATCTTGTCACACAGAAAATGACATCACATGGTTACACACGTTTCCCGAGTACCAATAAAACGACACAAGTCCAGGAAAAGTACAGAAACTTTGAATCCTTTACAGAAAGGACTAGCCACTGAGTTTTCACCAACATCTTCATGTTAAAGAGCTAACCCCAAAAAATATAGGGGCTCTACTGCACTATACAAGTGTGATATTTGTCGAGCTGGGGCACTCTTCTTAACCTTCGTTCACTTTAATAATAAAATACCCTAGTAATAAACACATCTTACAGATAGCAACTGAATGACATTACAGATGCATTATACATATGCTGTATTTGCTACTGTAAAAAAATGCCAAGTTTGAAATCCCATCCAGGAAAATATTCATGTCAGATTGTTCATTCCAATGTTTTTAATCTCTTGGACGAGGGAGCATTTACTTGATGTATATTGTGTGGAATGCCAATAACACATTCACCGGGAGGCATATTAAAAGTCTTAAGACCCTCAATGCCAGGATATAAATCCCATACTGCCATAGACTAGCAGCATCCAGATATTCTAGCTGGAACAGAAATCCTGAAGTTTTCTGAATTATTAATGGCAAAGATTAACTTTAAAAAAAAAAAAACTCCTTGAGTTGACCTCTTTTTTTTGCCAGATATTTTATTCTACTCTCACTTATTTTGGGGAAGAAAATGCCAAAGTAAAAACACAGCCAGAAAACCCAACACGTGTTTCGCTTTCACTTGATCACTGTGATCAAGCAAAAGCGAAACACATGTGGTGTTCCCTGTCCATGTACTGCATCCCTGTAGTCTGGTGACGAGGCGTATTATTTCTCAGGTTATGCATTTATTTACTCAATATTTATGCTTTATTGATGAAATTCCTACACTTAAATTTTACCTATACGTATTTACTACTTGGGATTGTCAGTATTTGGTTCCTTTGGTGGTGGTATATTGTATTGATATGTATTCATTTCATATTTATTTAATTTAAATAACGATTGTAATATTACTTTAACTATTTTTCCTTTTGGTTCATTAGATTTTGTATGCTATTTTCTGTGACTGTGATCATGGTTAAATCTTGGTTATTCCACCATATTTGTTTTTCGCTGTGCAAATGAAGCTAATAAACCTGCTATTTTATTTCCTAAAGGGGTTGCCACCCAGCCTTCCCAGATTATACAGCCAACCTGCACATCCATGAAAAGATACGTATTCTGTTGATACTGCTGCATGTATAGGCACTTCTGGTATACTACAGTTGTGTCATCAAGTTTTCCAGAACTGTTGACGCTGTAATGGCAGCTATATTATGCTCTGTTCATACTTATAAAACAGCTTTAATTCAGTATGATGCTTTTACAGACCCATATTACAGTAGATCTATGCAGAGGACATAAAAACATTAGAATCCTGATGACCCCCAACTAAAAAGTAAGGGTGAATTCACATCTGCGTCGGAGGTTCCGCTTGTAAGTTTTGTATGAAAGGATGGGGGAAAAAAAAAAAAAAGTGCAGCATGCTGTGCTATTTTTTTCTGTTAAAAACAATGGTGGTCACCAAAGCAGAAACTTGACAGACCCCATTGTACTTAAAGGGGTTCATCGGGTGCTGTTTGTGTCCATCAGTAAATGGATCCTTTTACACCTCGGCTATGGTGGTTCTTACAATGCATATGTGAATCAACCCTAATAAATTCACTGCAGGCTATGCTATTTTTCCTTAAAAAAAAAAAAAAAAAAAAAACTAAAGCAACAAATGTCAATGTGAAGAAAGCTTTCCGACTGACCATACACATTGAATAGTCGTCAACGGAGTTTCAGCCTTGCCACATATGACTGAGCTGAAGGGAATAAACTGCCCTCGTATTATTTTGCCAGAGGCCTTTCTCCCTTTAGAACAGAGGTGGGGAACCTCATTTACTAGCAAGAGCCATTTGGATACTAAATAAACCATTCGAGAGCTATGCAAAATTATCAGCTTAAAAATTAGTCTGCGATATTTGGTCAAAACTTTAGTTACAGGGGTTTTCTTCCTACAATATTAGTTTTTAACTTGTAGGGAAGAGTAAACAAAGACAACTACAAACTATATTGCGATTTTGATTTTGCTTTGTTCAGCATCTAATTATTTGACCTATTGCTAGTTACTGAGCACATCTCTTTGCTTGCTATCTTATCGGATTGATCCAAGCTGCAGTCCGTTCAATCATGGTGAGTCACTCCCTGCTGAGTTCTCTCTACCACATAAGTTTGTTTACCTAACTTAATGAAACATTTTAAAGGGGTTGTCTCACTACAAGGATTGCTTTTTATGTTAAAGGTCTTGCAAAAACAAGTCACTTTATTAATAGACACATATTGCAGTCTCCTACCTATTCCTAGATATCCTCTCTTGTATGGGCTGCATCAGCTCCTCAGGTCATTATAGCTACAGACCTGTTCCATCTCTCCTGATAGGCTGGCAGCGCTGGTTGCTATAGCTACAGACTTGGTGTCCTCGGCAGCTCATCACTGCAGGTCAGTAGAAGCCAGTAAACATGTCCCTGAATTCAAAAATTAAACTGAGAAAATGGGACTGAGGTATGATGAATCAATGTAGTGAGACAACCCCTTTAAGCCTCAGAGCTCTGTAGCCTCGTGCACTATAGTCATGTCACTTTAACAGGCTCAGCTACAAATAGCAGAAATTATATGCAAATCCCTACTGCAGACCCGCCCAAAGCCTGACCAGGACATCCAAGTCAGAAGCTGCCTGGGGCGCTATTCGCTATTAAACAGCATGGTAAGACAACCCCTTTAACTTGCCCCTAATGTGATGGCTGGAATGGCTTCTCTCCCTGATGAGCACAAGCGCAGAAGCATGTTACTGAACAGACAAGACCAGTAGCAAACCCATGTCATTTTCCTGCTACAGCACATTGAGGGGTTGGGGTTTGGGGGAGGGTGGAGTATGGTTGTTTGGTTAAATAAAAAAAATAAAAAAAAGCATTGACCAGAATTTTAACTGTAGTGTTACTCTAGTTTACTTGTGATGTGCCGCAGTCTCTGTTTCCAGCATACTGCGATTTCCACGCCTCCCCAAATGTGTAGTAACATATAGAGGTAGAAACAGCAAGGGCTAGTGTTGGCCCTGAAGTCCTGGATGTCTTCCCTTCCTCTGCTGCAGTACGCCCAATTCACCATTCCTCTGTGCTATGCTGTTGTTGCCAATTCTCCCCTTCAAGGTGCAGAAATGGCATTCTCTAGTGCCGTTGCTTGCCGACTTGGGACATAAAACTCATAAGTGCCGGGAGCCTTGGAGACCAGTGCATGCGCAATAGCATATGAAGGTGGTACAGCTTGAACAAGAGCTGCTACTGCACATGCACTGGCCTTTGGAGCTCCTGACACTTATTTGCTGATTTGGGGGACTTTGAATGCTGGGCCAGACATCGCCCACCCCTGCTTTAAAGGGGTTGTCTCACTACATTGATACATCTTACCTCAGTCCTGTTTTCTTGGTTTCATTTTGAATTCAGGGGCGTGTTTACTGGCTTCCACTAGACTGCACTATAAGCCAGGTCTGTAGCTATAGCAACCAGTGCTGGCAGCCTATCGGGAGAGATTAAACAGGTCTGTAGCTATAGCGACCTGAGGAGCTGATGCAGCCCATACAAGAGGGGATATCTAGGAATAGTTAGGACACATATTGCAAAGTCAGTTTTTGTAAGATCTTTAACATAAAAAACAATCTTTGTAGCGAGACAACCCCTTTAATATAAACATCTAATGGGTATGGGCACCTTTAGTGGTCATTCAATGTGAGCAGCAATAGATATAGTATATATAGGGTAAAATTCTAGGACTGGTAGTTCGATATAATAGGATGTTTATTAAACCATGAGATTTGTATCTGCAATCTTTATGTATTTAATTTGATGACTTTGTGACAGAGGGTTGCAGGTAAAATAGAATACAGAATGGTCAGAACTTACAATAACAATACTGAACGGTATCATTATCGCTGCTAACAACTGATAAGAAATGGTGTCTTCTTTGTACGGATACCGGATGGAATCATCGTTACAGAAAAATCCACGTTTGAAGGAGCTATGCTTCAAATTGAGAATTGCAAAAGGCAATCCAGCTAGCAAAGGGAAGAAAGATATGCATTAATGTAGAGAGGGAGTCATGACAACACATGGAAATGCAGCATTAATGGGAAAAGGTTAAGATCGCAAGAAGGCAGTGCAAGCAAGACACACAAATTTACAGTAAAAACAATGCAATATATAACACAATTGGATTTCATGGTGCATGCTGAATGTAGAAGAGTAAAAGAAACCAGACCCCAGAAAAACGTGCAGCAGAAGTTGGTAAACGTCAGAAGTGGTACACGTGAAAGAGAAAATCCAAAAAGGTGTTCTTGTTGCCTTTAGGGGTCAATTGCTCTAGATGAAAGCTCTATGATTAGCCTCTATGGGCTACAAAATTACTATGCGTCTAATACTTAAAAAAGGGCCACTATAAAAATTTTTCCACACCACACCACACACAACACACACACACACACACCACACACACACAAACACACCACACACACACACACACACACACACACACACACAACACCACACACACACACACACACACACAACACACCACACACACACACAACACCACACACACTCGGGCGCATCCCCACTGCATAGGACAAATCCCGGCCGGTATTTGTCCTGTTTTGTGGCCGACCCCCCGGCTGCGGGGACGGGGCGGCGTTTCTCCGCGCGGAGCGGAGACGAGCCCTCACCCCTCCCATTGAGAAGCACAGATTCCGTCCGGTTTTCGGACGGAAGATTGTGCTTGCTCAATGTTTTGCCGCCGGGCGGAAAACCCGTGCAGTGGTGACTGCTGCACGGATTTTCCATAGAGCACAATTGTGCTCATTTTCGGCCGGTTTTTCAGGCGGTCTGAAAAACCGCAAACCGGCCGAAAACCCTTGCCGTGGGGACATGCCGTTAATGTGAAGAAACCTTCTTCCCGAGGAATAAAAAGATGAACTTATTTACTTTTCAATTGATTGTTAAGGGTCTATTATAATCCTGTATATCCCTGTGAAGAGAGCAATAGAGCAATCATGATGTCATTAGCTACTATTTGTAATGAGCCTATACAGAGACAGTAGCAGCCGAATTAACGCAAGATTATTCTGCTTTGCCTAAGGGTGCTTTCACACGGTGCATTTTTTCAATGCGTTTTTTGTGCAGGACGGCACAGCAATTAATGCTGTACATTGCTGCACAAAAATGGCGGTAAAATCGTGGTAATTACCGCAATTTTTGTGCAGCAATGTACAACATTAATTGCTGTGCCTCCCTGCACAAAAAAAAACGCATTGAAAAAAAACGCACCCTAAAGTTGCTTTCACACAGTGCAGTTTTATTATCAGCAAGCTTCTTTCAGTTGTCTAAATTGTTCGGAAAGGGGTTTCAAGTAAGTTAGCAACTACTGTGTTTGAAGTCTTGTGGATTACAAACGCATTAATTGATTACTAATTTTCCAAAACCGCTAGATAAGTGAAAAACTCCTGATGGTTATAAAGGCAGTTTAATTGGAGTGCAGTTAAAACTATACCAAAACTGCGCTTTGTGAAAGCACCCTTACAAAAGTTCTCTCTTTCCCAGTTAGGAAAGAACAATATTTTATGTAATTTTTAAAAGCATAGGACTGTAAAAAAAAAAAACCAAAAAAAAAACAAAAACATTCATTTAGAAAAAAAAAAAAAAACACAACACCATACACAATTCTTTATGATAGTTGTTTCCCTTGTCCATCTATTAAATATGCAAAGCTGGGGGATGGAGGAGAGAAGTAAGTTAATGGACTGAAAAAAAACCAAAAAAAAACTCCACACAACTCCCCTTCCCCACTCCAGCACTGCCACCAGATGCCTGGTGTGCCGGCTGATAATGTCAAAGTCAGTGGTCATATGGTGCAGCCAAATCTCAGAACTTGATGGTCACACACCATATATCCTGGAAAAGTTCACTGTGGCCTGTGAATAGCTGCAAGGTCAGGTGAATAATGAACGTGAGGTCATCTGCCAGGAGCGATGCTGGAACGGAGCAGGTTTAAAAAGTGATTTTTTTTTCTATTTTAGAACTTCCTGATTGGCTGTCAAAATTATTGTAAAAAGTGGAAACCCCAATGAACTTGCCTTTTGAAATGGCTCTATTCCAGTGCTCACTATTGAGGACATCTATACAATATGATGCTGCAGCTAAAATAAAAACAGCAGACTCAGCAGCACAAGCAGATCATTAAAGGTGTTGTCTCACTACAAGGATTGCTTTATATGTTAAAGTTCTTGCACAAACAAGTCACTTTGCAATATATGTCCATTAACAGTGTCCTACCTATTCTGAGGTATCCCCTCTTGTATGGGCTGCATCAGATCCTCAGGTCGCTATAGCTACAGGCCTGTTCAATCTCTCTTGATAGGCTGCCAGCGCTAGTTGCTATAGCTACAGACCTGGCTTCTACTGCAGCCTAGTAGAAGCCAGTAAACACACCCCTGAATTCAAAATGAAACCAAGAAAACAGGACTGAGGTATGATGAATCAATGTAGTGAGACAACCCCTTTAAGGATGAATGCACTCAAGCATCTAAATCCACGGAAGCACGCTTTAAACCACAAATTGGGTGAAAGAGAGACTGCATCCAACGGGCTGTGAAAATATAAATCCTCTTTATTCCTCCAAAGAGCGTGCAATGTTTCGACTCATTCGAGTCCCTATCAAGCACGCTTGCTAAAAAATTTGCAAGTTCTATGGAGGAATAAAGAGGATTTATATTACGTTGGTTGATGCTGCAGCTAATAACTAGTCTCAGCAATCACATGCCATCCATAAAGGAAGGGACCACTGAGGCCAGTGACTGGCTGCAGAATCACATGACAAGTGGCCATGTCATCATCAGTAGGGAGCACCAGAAGCAGACCCATGCTGAAACAGAGCAGGTTTAAAAATTTATTTTATTTTTTTTTAACACATCAACCACCACACATTTTATTATAAGATTGGATAAGCCCTTCAATAAATGTGGGCTATTGGAGTCACCAAAAACAGACATGAAAATATCAAAACTCTATGGTAACTTCTCTATTTGACAAATCCTAGACTAGTAATCCGACAACGCGATGATGGCAGCCACTACACAGCTGTCTCCTGTGAACAGCAACAGCTTGCATACACGGCAACGTATCAGATCTTAGCTCTTTGGCATGTGAGACAAAGGGCAGAGGACTGAAATAATCGCTCCTCCTTTGCCTCTGGCAATGCTCAGACTTGCATGGTTTTTAATGAATGTATATCATTAAGTGTGAGTGCTTGTAGTGCGGAGGACTACTTCCCATAAGGTGTGCAGTACCACTTTATTATCTATAGAAAGGGATTTCCAGCAGCTCTTTCTGACATATGCAAGGACTTGCTTTCTCTTTATTAGCATCTGTTTCGTTTTCTGTAAATCTTAATTTTGCATTATGTTAGGGACGTTTTCAGCTTTGGAACCAACCACCAGTTTTCCATAGAGTTATGGCTTTAACATACAAGGATTGTCCCAGAACCAAATAATATTATAGGTGGGGGGTCCACTGTATAGTATCACTACATGTCATTTTAGCACAATGGACATATTCTTATACTGAAGACACAGGAGCCGACTCCTCACATTTCTACATATAGAATATATAATTCGTCGTCAGCAGTGGGCCAAGAGCTTTCAATAGAAATCAAGTGGTTTCAATACTGAAATTTAGACTTTAATAACAGCCACAGTGATGTGATGTCACCCACACCCTGAGACCGGCAGGTCACACACCCATCCTAATATTAGCTCTGTCAGAAATGTATCCTGCCTCTCATACCGAAGGGCGGTGTGGGTGAGACCAGAGGCGCCTTTCATGCGCTACAACAGCTTAAAACATTTTAACTTCTAAAAAGAGACATAAACCCTGGGAGAAAAATGAAACGAGGAAGGAAACTCACACAATAGGCTGGGAAAAGCACCTTGTAATTAAAAACCTTCATTTTCAATACAGCTAAAGTGTGCATTACTTACCGTAAACCTATTTGTAAAATAACTTCTTTAAGGCCGTGTTCACACGGCTTATTCCCGACGGATTTGTGAGCCGAATTGCACTCACAAATCCGGCGTGAATAATGGGCAGGACGGGGGCGGGGCCGGAGCGCATACTCGCCGTAAATAATGTTCATGTCACTTTCTCCCCCCGCGGCGGATTCGCCGAGCGGGGAGGAGCGACGGAATCCACTGTTCTCTATGAGAGCAGTGGATTACCGTAATTACTCCGACGGATTGGCGCCGTACTGCAGCGCAAATCCGGCACGGAGTACGGCGCCGATCCGCGGACAAATAAGCCGTGTGAACGAGGCCTAATCCAGTAAAAGTAAAATACCTTGCAGCATACTAAATGAGCTTTAGCCACTCAACTCGATCCATAAACTAACAGAAGGATAATCCTGGCTTAATTCTATGCTGGCCATGCAAGGTCTCAGATGCACGACAGTCTGAAAAATATGGTACCATACAGCAGTCTATATCTATATATCTATATATATATATATATATATATATATATATATATATATATACATATACATATATATACATATATATACATACACACACACACACACACACATATATACACATACACACAACAACAAACCGAGTATAATAGTTTACAGGATACATATGTTTTACAATAGTACAAGTTATATATGGGTTGTCTTCTGCAATGAGTCACATTTTCCACTTAACCCAAAAGTGGTGTTGGAGTGTCAGGCGAAAGAAAAACAGAATTAAAACCCTGCAACCATTGCTGCAAAAAAAATAAAGCTGGTGGTGGCAGCGTTCTGGTATGGGGAATGATTTTATGGCATTTCCCGGGTCACTCATCCACATGGAATGCACTCATCCAATCTGGGTATATATCCATCCTTGCAGATCAAACACCTATAAATACGAATTGCCTTCCCTGGGATCTTTTGACAAGACGATGGACATTACTAGTCATGTGACATGTGCAACATTGGCTGGAAGAGCATGGCCAAGACTTCCAAGTACTACCCTGGCCCCCTAATTCTGCAGACTTAAACGCACTTGAGAAACTGTAGGACTGCCTTGATCATCGTGCTCGCTCCATGAATCCTCCTCTAGGCACCCTCCAGCAGCTGTGGGATGCAGTCAGCACGGCTCCAGATACCGGAAACAACCTACCAGGACCTTATGGAGTCACTTCCAGCTGCTGTCTTTGCTACACACAGTGGCAGGAGCATAACTACCTGGGTAGCAGACGTAGCAGCTGCCACTGGGCCGGCGCAGCTGCTACCACCACTGCTACCCCGGTAATGCCGCTCCTGTGCCCACCGGCAGTGAAAATAACAGTTCACTGCAGCGGCCGTGGAGCTGAGGGGCCCGGTGCATCCTGCCTCTCAACGCTGCGGCCCTCCGGCCTGAGCGTTCAAAGGCAGCACTGCCCGGTGGTAGCAGAGCTTTGCTATTCTTCCCAATAGGCCTAAGGCCTTAAGCCTAGCAGACGCCGGCCCACAGTGCTGACGTGGGCAGCGTGATGAAGTCACATCATCGCGACACCCACGCGGAGCACAGAGGCAGGAGGGTGTCGCATCGAGGGAGTGTGGACAGAGCTACGTAAGCTATTTCTTATTTTACCTGCCCTGCCTATATAGCCTCCCCCTATAGCCTGCCTATATAGCCCCATAATGCTTGCCTACCTATATAGCCCCCCTGAAGCCTGCCTGTCTACTTATATGGGGCACCTAGAGCTACCTAAACGCTGCCTACCTACCTATATGGACCCTATAGCCCACCTAACCCTTGTCTACCTGTATGGCTCCCTATAGCTACCTAAACCCTGCCTGTCTACCTATTTAGCCCCCTATAGGTGCCTAAACCCTACATGCCTACCAATATGGCCCTGGTAGCCTACCTAAAGCCTACCTGCCTATTTGGGGCCCCTATAACCTATTTACCTACCTGTCTACCTATGTGGGCCCCACCTATAGCCTAGCAACCTGGGGCCCACCTACAGCCTACCTGTGGTCCACGTATTTCATACCTACCTGAGGCCTAAATACTGCCTACCTAGTGCCAATCTACCTAAGTGAGACCTGCCTACCTACCTATCTCAAGCCTACCTATCTAATGAGGGTCTACCTGCTTCTATGATTCGGTGGGGTACAGGCCATAGCTGTAACACAATCTCCAGGGGGTGAATCATCTGTTCCTCTCCTCTAGGAGACTGGACCTCTAATCTATGGCCTTTACCCACTCTCCCACCCCTGGGATGTTTGTACAGAGGTGGGGGGCAGGGAGTGAGGTGATGGAAAAGTGAGGATTCTAAGATATTTGTGTCCAAATCTGCAGGGACGAGTGGCATGCGGGAGAAGTAGTCATAAGCGGCCTGGATCAGATGCAGAACAAAAGGGAAAGTCAACGACTCAGTAGAGAAATGTCATCTGTGAGTCACAAGATGTAACTGCACTGTAATCACTTATATGTCTGCAGAGTCTGTGTACACTGGTGTCTACCACTATATGGAGGTAATATAGTCTGTAGGGCCCCTGTGTACACTGGTATATACCACTATATAGCAGTAATATTGAACTTTCTTCATTAACAGTAAAGGGGTATTATTCAGTCACTATGTGGTGGTAATTTGTGGTCGTGTTCTGGCGGTATAATCCGGTCCATATGTAGTAGTGTTATTGATAATGTTGGACTGGGTATAGTGGGATTTATTTAGTAGCAGTTTGATGGTCATATGTAAGGTGAGGTAATCACTCCTTGTATTATGTAGTAACTGTATGACTTAAGAGGTCCCGGTAAGCGTTTGTGGTTGGGGAGGAGGCCTCATCCAAAAGTTTGCTATGGTGCCCAGCCTTCTCTAGTTAAGCTGATGCACAGCAGTGACACTGAACATTATCTAGTAGTCATAATAATATGACTTGACTGTTTATAAAAGATAAATTCTTATTATTTTCTTTCTAGAGACAACCACTCTGTGGAATCTGGAGCCACAAGAGCTGAACAGTGTGTTCTGCCTGTCACGAGTACAGCACCAGTACATTGACAGTCATTTGGCTGCTGGAGATGTGCAATGATCACACACAGAACAGCCACTTCTTTGTACCTCTGAAAGCAAACCAGTGTACAATCAATTAGAAGAGCTTCCTCGTCTAATTCAAACAGGAGAATACACATGTATTGGAGCTTGCTGGGTTTTTATTTTAATTTAAGTGGGGATCCAAGACCATGAACGGAGTACCAATTTGTTTTAGCTGCATTTACATACAGAATGGAAATAGAACTTGAACTGTATCTAAAAAGCGGTTTTTGCATTTTACTAATTCTGGGGATCCATCAACAATTTAGTTAACAGCAATAATAGAACCCACTGGCCACGATGGGGGTTCGAGGTGCACAACTGAATACTCCTTTGTCCTGTGTATGGGGACAGAAAGCGGTCCAAATTTTGTCCTGCAGTCTGTGGATAGATTTAAGTTGCTCAGATACCAGAGATGAAAGTTGGCTTAAATTAGCGGATTTTGGCGGACCATTATTTGAAAATTCTAGGTCAATGACGGTAGACATTTTCTCTGCCAAAAACATGAGGATTTTTTTTTCATAAATTAAAATTCCTATTTTTTTTTACTTTGTGTAAACTATTTGTCTTTTTTCTCGATAACCATTTCCCCCAACCAGTTATCTTTAGTCTGACAGGCTACTGGTAGAAAAGGTCATTTAAACTAACTCATGGACGATTGATCAGCCATAATCTGACCTATCAAAATCTTATTTGCATGGGCAAATACAGAGTTATTAGTCTTAAGCTCACCTGGCACAGCAGTGGGAGATTTTTTCCTGTCTTCCCTTCAGGCAATATGCCATTTTACATCGGTGCACAATGTTTACCCATGCGTCATTCAGTTTACATAAAAATATAACGGATATCTCGTCAGGGATCTTAGGACATTAAAAATATGTAGGCAACATGTTCCCTCCTAACGTTTCATAAGAAAATCCTTATCAGGTGGTTCTGTGCTCGTACCTGTAAGTCTGTCTTTGTACAGAAAAAAAAAAAAAAGCTTTCTAAATCATCTCGGCTATTTCAGCACCGGGATGGAGAAGTCACAAAAACATCAACAATGCCAATACTGGAGAAAATAAACTCCCTTTCCTGTCCCGGTCTGCAGCGAGATTGTGGATTTTCCATGTCCTTCCTTCACACTTCCTTGTCAAGAACAAACGGGAAAAACCTCACATAAAATAGAGTTATTTCTGCCAGTGGCACTAGGGTGAAGGGAACCAAGTTATAATTGTCCATGTTGCTAGGCTAAAAGGAGGGCAGAAGACTATGAAATTAATCAGTGCAGCCTTGCCAGATCGGACAACTATGTTGTGCATAATATGTACTTTACAGAAAGTCCAGCCTTGGAGCTGCCAACTGTGCAGCATGCTGGATCTTACAGCCCCGAGAACAGATGTGAGCGACTGGTTTTAATACGCAACTGCAATTGATCTGTTCAAAGAATGAACAACAGTGTTGCTCTTATATTTTGTTTGAAGCTTTATTACATTCTCTGCTGGACTGTTCCAGAGTACCTGTGGTTGCTCCTGTTGATCTGATGAAAAAAAAAAAAAAAATCCTCAAAAAAGGTCTTTTAGAAGACACCATTTGCAGTTGACTTTGGAGCCAAAACATAACCTCTGTCACATTAGCAGTCCTTTAGCTAAACTAAATAACAGTCAAAAGGTTAGCACCTATCCTTCTGAGGCGAGGCCCATGATGGGCAGATCCACCTAGGTGTACCAGAATACATGCGCAGGGATCGTCGTCTCGGCAGATTTACTATACAGTAATCTGTTTGATCTCCCCTTTAGAAGCTATAATAGCAGCCATTACCAAGTATCACCAGATTTCCCAAAATACATATCAACTAAGAATGCAGAGAAAAGTATATGAATTTAAGACTTTTAAAAGGACCACTCCAGTTTTTGTAGTTTTCCACTTAGCTTGTTAGAAAATGCTTTAGGTAAACAATGCCAGTAATCTGGCTTACTTGCAGCTATAGGATTTCTCACTGCTGCATTAGCCTTCTGTTGGGTCATGTGATCTGCACTATGAGTGCGTTTCATATTGACAAGAGGTCAGGGTCTCCAGTAATTTGTACAGATGCAGAGGCATCTGTGGATTACCAGCATCTCCACAGATGCCTCTGCATGCTTTCTCCTGCTGCTCACAGCCTATACTTGTAATAGCAACCTTATCTCATTACTTTGTACCGCCTCCTACCAGCGCTAATCTCGCTCTCATCCTGAGACATTCATCATTGTCTGATCTACCTTATGCCTCATATTTATTAAGATGTCTTTTGTGACAAAGGCTACAGCTGAAACGTCTAATGTTATGGCATCTATTGTATCACTGTAACCTTTATACAGAATGTTCCTTGTAAGCAGCATCTGACTATTTAGTTAAAAATAAAATACTCCATTATTTGTATAATACCAGAATTGGTGTGCCGGGGTTTTCTACTATCATCTGAACAGGTAGTCACAGGTGTAGCTGTGTCATCCTCTTCACGTGCCACCTGAAAAACTGGCCGAAAAGGAGCACAATTGTGCTCTATGGAAAACCTGTGCAGCAGTCCCCACTGCACGGGTTTTCCGCCCGGCGGTTTTGCCACCGGCGGTCTGTGGCCGTGGGGACGGGCGCAAAGCCGGACAAATACCGGCCGGCAAACCGGTCGGTATTTGTCCCATGCCGTGGGGATGCGCCCTTACATCACCATTCAGAAGTTTACAGCAAATAACTGTGAGGTAAGGCAATGGCACATGATCACCGCAGCCAATCAGTTGTAGCTTTGAGGTCTTATTCAGTTGAAACCAGAAAGTAAACCGAAGACCGAAAAGACGCCACAAAACCAGCGCTGCAGGAGGGGCGAGGGTCTAGGTTTTGTTTTTAGCAGCAATACCTTAATTTATTTTTTTACTTAAATCTACTGGACAACTGCTTTATTTATGTGGCAATATCAAGGTAGTTCTTGTATTTTATTGCTCTGTTTACATACTGAATACTAACTCTATAGCTAATGCACCAGGCAACCTGTAGGTTTGAAGTAGTACCTCCTGGTGTAATACACCAATAGTGAGAGTTTTGCTGCATCATGCAGAGAGAATTGTAGCCCTTCAGGTGCACTCAGGAATGGGGATGATAAAGCAGACTTGCATTACAGTTAATACCTTGCCCTTAACTATATATTATTTGGGACACTGAACTAGAGATATAATTAAAATAAAGATGCAATGTTACAAATACGCCAGGGCAGTAATAGGACAGCGACTACAGCATTTTAGATTGTACTGACACCTGTACGGACTGATCCTAATCAGCTAATAGATTCTTAGGTCACTAAATGTAAATTACTGTATGTTTATTAAGCATCAGGAACAGTGGACCCGTTTTTCTTCTGACCATTTCTTTAAAGTGGTTATTTAAAAAAAAAAATAAATAAATACATATATGATTCCCTACCTTTGTTTTCACCCCCTTCCAGCACCACGCTGCTGGCTCTCTTCCCGGTCTTCTGTTTACTTCTGACTGCTGTGGTTGGATCGTCACCGATGCAGTGACTGACATAATTTGGAAATAGACGCTTTAAGTGGTAATGGCACATGACAACTGCAGCCAATCAGTGGCTGTAGCAGATAGGATCCGACCAAAGCAGCCAGAAGTAAAATAGGAAGCCAGAGTGAGAGCTGGAATGGGAAACGGGGGATAAAATGGGTGAATAGTGGTTTATTTTAGCCCCAGTATCTTAAAATTGTTTAAGAACTAACACATGGACAATCCTTTCAAGCATATGGATTGCCCAGGCTTACCATCCAGGCCACTAGAGAGGTAGACACAATCTCTTATCTGTGTCCAATTGTTAAGCGTTAGGCCACCTTCTGCCCTTAGGTCTCCTTTTCCCTATGAAGGTGTTGGGATGGACCATGATCTGGGACGGAGGGGTTTTCTTTGGGTGTTGTGCCTATCTGGTACTGTTTTGTGTTATAAAAATCTAATTGTCAAAAATAAATTACTTTGATATGTTTTTACTATGCAGCTGCTCCTTATTGTTTCTGGAGTTTATTGTATGTATACGCTTTGACTTGTTTAATAAAATAATATCTGATTTAAAAGCATTTAGTTCTTCTTTTGGTCTGTAAGTAACACTCTGGGATAAAGTAATACACTGTACTGCTGTATAATGCTTAGTGGAGGTGATGTATGGTACAGGGATTCTCTGTTATGCGTAATGCAGGATACAATGAACTCCAGTGTGTGGAAACCCAAGACGCTCCACAAACTTATCAGATCTCAGAACTTGATGGCGTCTATTCTAGGGCTCCCTGCTGCCACTATAGATACTCTATGGCTTAATGTGGCTTCTGGAAAGTGAAACGGACACAGGTTATTTAGGGACTCTTCTCTCCAAAGCTGTTTTTTGCATGCCAAACTTGGTAATGCCCAAGGTGCCTTTTCATTGAGGAAATAGTTTTGAACTTCTTACGGCAGTGCCCCTTTCCACAGGGTCTTTTGGATAACCCAGAACATGGGTGCACAACATGCGGACCCAGGTGCCCCTCTGTGTGGCGCCCAGCCATCAGGACACAAACATGTTGTGTCTGTCTTCACACTACAGAAAGTAATATTCATCTTTCCACAGCTGCATTTAACTGATGGCACAGTTCTGGTGGGCACCATATGGGTGGCACTCTTATGGTGAACACTAAAGAGCTGTATAAGTTATTGTAAGCAAACTAATTGAGCAGTTCGGTAAACAGTTTTGTATTGTCTCTGGATTTCTTCTTCAAAAGAATATTCATTTCTGACTCCATCATGGCAGAGCCACAAGATAAACCAAACAAATGTCTGATAGGCGCGAGACGCCAGAGAAGGAGAGGAGGCTGCATAGGTGTTGTTCTGTCTAGTTATGGTTGTAAAACAGCCACATCTGTAAAACCGGACAATCCTCTTCCTAGAGTACCACGAAGGGGGGCTCCCCATTCTGATCTCTGGCGGTCCCTAAAGTAAAACCAAAACCTTTCAGCTATTTTACAATCTTAGTGTCATAAAAGGTATCAGATGGGAATACCCAAGATTTACTGTGGCCCCTCGGAGAGGTACAATAAAACAATGTGGCCCTTGGACCAGAAAATGTTGTGTACCACTGCCTTAGAAGATAAACTTTAAGGGCATGTCCCCACTGCACGGGTTTTCCGCCCGCGAGCCGCTCAAAAGACATTGGGCATGTTCATTCTTCCGTCCGGTTTCCAGACAGAATATGAACACCTCAATGGGAGGGCTGTTCTCCGCTCATCATGTTAGTAATTCCTGGACAATCAATAGATTGGGTAAAATGGTGATAAATTATATCAGGAATGTAGGATTTGATTTTTCTATAGTACTATCTTTACTAGGTGGTATAAGCAGGGGTGGTATTGTAGGTGTGGTCCAGAGTACTCAGGGGCAAGGTTAGATTAGCATATGAGCTTGAAGTGTGTGGCAGTACTTTATGGATGCCACCCGCTTTTTAATCTCTAACATCTAGTTGGCATTCCAACAAAAATAGTTTTCAATCGTGCAGAAGATATCATCACTCTTGCTTCCCTTAATGAACTGGCCACAAAGGAGACCAATAAAACGCTGGCTCTCACAGAACTTCAATAAGCAAGTCATTACGGTTAAATAGACAATCAAAAGTCAGAAAAAATTTTGGCTTAGTAAACACATGCAAGCTTTAATGGGTAAAGAAAGTGAAAAAATAATAAAGATGATAAAATTGCAGCTAGACCTTTTCATAGTTCTATTATACATAATAATGTTTCAAGAAACAACGAGGACACGTTAACAAGTCAACACAGGCAGCAGAGCTCCTGCTTTCTGGCCATGCAATGCAATGGGACAGACTTGCTAAACTCTCACACACAACCAATTGTTCAGCACAAGAACTTTGGTGAGGTCATAGCATTTTCTAAAAAATAATTGACAAGCAACAAACTAGAGCTCTCAGCCCACACGAAGAATGCAGACAGAATCTTCCATCTTTCAAGTAATTGATTCCATTACAACAAAAGGAAAGTCTGAATCACCCTTTTCTATTCTCGTATGAGAGTTAACACACAATAAGTGACATTTGTTGAATGATAAAAGCGTGCGTCGGGTCCATGAGGTGGTGCTTTTAAATCCATGTATCTTAGTCCAGGTCAAATGATGTGATGAATGGTGCTGAAGAGCAAGTAAAATATTCAGGTAACAAGGGCTGTGGAGTCGGAGCCTATTTTGCAGGCGTCGGAATAAAAGGGACCAACTCCGTAAATATATAATTAGTTGGTCCAGTTAGTTCGATGCAGTGCAAAGAACAAGAGGAATTGGGTGTGGCCAGTGCTCCCATATCTTCAGCCTTATCACATGAGGAGTGTTATTGATGACATGGAGCAGGCAAAGCACTGCCCCATGGGAAAAGATTCTGCTCCCAGGGCAAACAGATTTCAGCAAAATTTTTCACCTGCTTTCAAAGTAGTAGAAGAGTTCAACCATTCATCAAAACTGACTGTGGCTGAGGCAATTCCTTTATACCCCGACATTGTTAGAGATGTTGCCCCTGTGGTCACCGCTTTGCCCCCAACCCAAGTTAGTGTAGAGAGGCCGTTCTCTAGCCTGGAAATAATGAGATCAGATGTGAGGTCATGTATGCAGGATCTGGAGGCGGCAATAATAATTCTCAGAACAAATTCAGAGACTCCACGAATGTTCCTGTAGTGTTTTGCATATTTACAATTTTTTTGTGTTCTAAAGTCATATCCAGTAAATATATTTTACACTGACAAGCAAAATGGTAACATTTTGTTTTGAACTTGTGACTTCCAGGCTCCATATCTCACCATCCACTACAGCTTTGTACATGAGGCTACTGTAATTTTATATAAAGTCATCTTACATATCTTATACATAAATTTGACTGGAAAGTATTTAGCATCTGCTTAGTTCTGCAGATTCTTTCCTGTAACTCCATTGTTACTGTTTTGCTCCTAAAAATCAAAAAGTTACTGTGACGAAAACAGCCTAGTCCGCCGGCCCGCTTGAGGGACGACGGCCTGACTT
Source organism: Phyllomedusa bahiana (assembly GCA_025379985.1). Classification (NCBI taxonomy): domain Eukaryota; kingdom Metazoa; phylum Chordata; class Amphibia; order Anura; family Hylidae; genus Phyllomedusa; species Phyllomedusa bahiana. Next base: position 34,538 of record JAODAL010007672.1, read on the forward strand.
GGGGTGTATCTCGACGTTGCGCTGCCCACTAGGGGGAGCTCAAGGTCAGCCAGATACTGTTCCACTGTTAACCCTTGCCCACACTGGCACAGGGAAACAACAATGCTGCCACCAGTTCGCTCGTTTAGTTATAAGACCGGTCCGTTACCGACTTATAGCAGGGTCAGGAACCAACCCTTGGGTAGCTATATACTATAGACCGAGGATTAGGCGTGTGAGGCCGTTGATCAAGACAGACTAACTCAGATTAAAGTTTATAGATTTAATTAGCCTTGGAGGGCACACTAGACAGGTAATATGTACAAGATGGATAATAATATACAGGTAAGAGAGAGGTGCAAATACAATTATGGATTACAGACAAAAGGCAGTTAAAATAAGTCAAGTTACCGTTGTTGCTTGGTGCCCGGCCGCATGGGGGGCAGATGTGGCCTGGCTGCTGCGTGATGATGTTACTGGACCTGCTCTCAGGTACCCCCCTCCTTGGATCAAACAGGAAGAGCCACCCCTGGCTCCTGGCTTATATCTGCGAGGGGCAGCCCACTTGGCAGCCCCCTACACACCCCTGGGACGGTCTATGAACTCCTCCCACTCAGGTCATGCAGTTTCTGATACAAAACCAAAAATGGACTATAACTCGGCAGGGCATTGGCACAGAACCGAGCCGGTGGTACCATCAGAACCGTCTGGGCCTACCCGGCGCCTGGATATCAAACATGCTTATCTTATGGACCCTGTAGGCCCGGTTCTGGATATCTCAGTCCCCGTGTGCACTGGAAACCTGGAAATTGTGGCGGTGGGTGTGGGGAGTTCTCTGTTATGCGATATGAACCCGCCATGCACCAGTTATGAGCGGATCGCCTATGAATCGATATGAAATATCGGAGACGACCCGACTGGGTTTGATTGATTGAAGTCTTTGAAGCTGGGACTAGCATTTGTTCAGTGCTAATTAGATTCATGAGGATCTTTTCATGGGTTGACCCCATGCTGTGGCGACTTCCTACAGAAAGGCATTTACACTGGGCTTCATTACTGAATAAATTGAGCTTGTCCTGTGGTGGGGGAAGGCCGTGATCTGACTAGATACAGAATGGGGGATGCAATAAAGTGAATTCTTCCTCACAGTTACATTTTATTATTTTGTTAGTATTTGGGAAATCCACCTTTGGTTTTCAGCTCTGCGTGACTCTTTCTGGGCTCTGAATCAGATTCAATCATATCTTGACCAAAATCTGATCCCAGGTCTCTTCTACACATTCCCTAATGTTGTTGCAGACTGGACTTGGATACAAATACAGCTTTTTCTTCAACTCTACCCACAAGTGTTCAAAAGATCAAAACATTAACATTTTGCTTGTCAGTGTCTGTTCTTCCTAAATAGCTTGATTATTGTATCATAAGGTGATAAACAGCCTGATGTTACCACTTTACTACAGTAAAGTTATCACTTAAACATGCGTCATGTATGAGGGAGTCAGGGGTTTGGGAAATTGAGGAGTCGGGGCTTTGGCTTGCCGACTCCACAGCCCTGCAGGTAACTTTATCTGCACAATTAACCTAATACGTAGAATGTATATAATACAAATCAGAATGCAAAAATAAAAAGGGATGGTCAAAAAAGCAAGTAGGAAAAATGCACACAAATTAAAGGGGTTGACTCATCTCACATTCATGGCCTATCGATCGGATTGGCTGTCAATGTAAGATTGGTGGGACCCCAACTATGTGGAGAACGAACCCCCAAAACTGCAGTTTCAGGAGAAATGGCCAAACTTCTTAGTACAGTCAGGTGCAAAACCGGTTAACCTGAATCCTCCCACCCAACTTGATTTTATTTGTTCTCACAATGGTCAAACAGGCTAAGATACCGGGAGCTGTTTAACAGACTACTAACACTGTAAACCTGTTTTTGCTGTCCATCTGTCTGTGACCTGGAGATAATGGGTTGTTAAGTAGGATGTCAAAAACCATTCACGTTTATTTGCACTCTCCATACATACTGTCAGAGTATACTGACCGTATGGACAAAACCATGTCCTATTAACCCCGTTTTTGAATAACAGGTATTTGTGCAATTACCCCAACCCATAATGGGTAGAGATGACCTACTGAAGAAAAGATTGGAGTATTTTTGGTGAAACGCGTCTAGGTCTATTTTCTTTGATGTGTACTCAATCACTTCCCTTGTGGCGTTCCAGGATAAAGTGAGGAGTATTGTTTGGGGTACTTTTGCAGAGTCGCTCTCTTCAGGGCGGGTGCTCCGCTAAGGGCAAGGTACAGGGATTACAAGTATTAGGGTTAGTGGTTCCCTGTCATGTCATGGTTGAACAACAATGTGCATGTGACTGAATAACATAAGAATTACATTGCTGTGAATAGGAGGTGGTGAGTAAGTACATATGATTATATTACTCTGTCAGTATTCCTCTTTATTGATGGGTTATTTAATGTATAAGGTTTTAATCTAGATATTAAAAGTGAACTTAGGGTAGAATTTTTTGCTAGTTTGTTATTCCATACATCGCCACGGAAAAAATATGTTGGCCGCTTGAAAGACTTAGAGATGTGCTTTACAGCAGCTTCATGGACATATGAGCCTGTGAACAGTAGCAGACCCATTAACTTCTATAAGTGAGTTATCTAGGCATGTTCTGTGACCTAGGAAGAAGTCACTGTGCAGGGAGGGAGAGAGGGGGAGTTGTGACTATCTCCTATTTTAAGTGGTGGAGCCCGTGTTATCTACAGTATATACATTTGTCACCTTTCAGGGTAACCACGAAAAGCTATAAAGTGCTATGAAGTGTTTCTCTACAGAACAAAGACGTATCAGACTATTATCGGAAAATTAAAGAAATAAAAACCAAACAAACATTCTTAAAAAAAGGTTTTTAACAAACAAAAAAAGTCATTTTAATTCCATTTTCCATTCAAGTTTTTTTTGAACAGGACTTTGGCCTCAATCAGTAAAAGAACACTGGTAGTCCCTAAACTGGTGATAATCTGATGGATTCTAGCCAACTGTTTAAAAAAAAAAAAAAAAAAAAAAGGGAGGATCTATTGCCCATTGATGAAGCTACTTACAGAACATATAGGCACAGTGAACCCCACTGTGTAGAGTACAGTGGAGGTGACGGTACTGTCATGGAATGGATACTTGATGCTCTCGTCATTACAGAAAAAACCTCTTTGATACGGCTTTTTTGTGATCAGCTTTAAAACGCCCAGAGGTAAGCCAGCTGTTGAGGGAATGGAGAAAACAGAAATATTAAGAAGTCTGCTTCACCAGGGTGTGGTAATCGATGGAAAATGTCGGCTGCTGTAGTGCCAAGACAGATAAGTCATGCAAGTGTAATGACAAGTCAATAAAGAAAAAAAATTCAAGGATTTTTTTTTTTTTTACGTGTAATATTGGGAAACAATTACCTAGAATACTTTAACAAAGCAGCAACCAATTATGTCAAAGTTATATTGGTGGGGGTCTGGCAGTACAGATAGTAGAGTGGGCCCCTGCATTGATTTTCAGTTGACTGCATGTGCTGCAAATTGCTTAAAGGGAACCTGTCACACTGTTTATGCCACCCTTGCTGAGGGCAGCACAAGCTAGTGACAGACATGCTGTTACCAGCGCTATGTCCCATATTCTGTAAGACGCTGTAGGTTTAGAGCTCAAATCTTATTCATGAGCAGGTGTTGGCCCTGCCCACCAAAGGCTAACCACGCCCACCTGGCAGATATTCATGTTTCTACCTATTCAAATAGGTTAAGCAGTTAAGTGGGCAGGACTAGCCTCAGTTGGGCGGGGCATGATAAACTGACTTTTCTGGCTGAAAACAGAAGATTTGAGCATTAAATACTCAAACTATATGATCTTACAGAATAAGGGACACAGCACTGGGAACAGCATGTCAGTCACTAGCTTGTGCTGTCCTCAGCAAGGGAAGCATAACCTAGGTGACAGTTACTCTTTAAGAGGAGTCAAATAAACCAGTATGTTCACTAGTCAACAATTAATGTCAGTCTATTTGACAGTGAATATATTACATTTTCTAGTATAATGTAATTTTAAGTAGTTGCTAGAATACTTCAATAGCAGAAGGCAAAATGGTGTGGTGTGTGTGTGTGTGTGTGGGGGGGGGGGGACTTTAAATTACAGGGGGTGGTCCTCCAAAAGCCAAAGTCTGATAGATGCGAGTCCCGCACCCATCTCGGAACTGGCCCCCCAAAGGGGTTGGCTCCAAACGGAGAGCCAGTGGCGCTTGCACACAACTCTCCATTCAGTTCTATAGGAATTCAGAGTACAGATGCCCGGATGTACTGGGAACTCCCATAGAACAGAATGAAGAGTCGTGTGCAAGTGGGACCAGCTCTCCATTCTGAGCTGGTACTTTTAGGGGCTAGTTCCCGAGACAAGTGCAGGTCCTATTGATATGCAAAGTCTATGGACATAACACCCCTTTAAGGGGTTCTCCACTTTTGAAAATCAGTCATATGCCCTTGTATAAAATTCTGAGTTAATTGAGTGTGGTCCACTGTCATCTCTTGATGAGAGTAGAAAGCAGTTGCCAAGAGTATCTCTTGCTCTGGAGGACCTGTCCTGTGTTACACAAACAGGTTTCCATTGTGGTGGCGTTGCTGGGAAACTCAACACTCACCTATTTTAAGGTTTCCGCATAGTTCAGCTGATTGCAGGATATTTCAGCTGGGGTATGCTTTGTGATTTGTTAGTGATCACGAGACCCTTTTAACAAGTATTCTCCAAAGCAGAGAACCCTAATTACCACCTGCTTCAATGTGTGTTCACACAAACACATTTCCATGTTACAGTTTGGCTCATAGTGAGCTACAAGCCGATTGTGTTACAGAATAAGGAGGGTGGCGCTTATGGTCATCCTCTCCATTCATTTCTATCATAGTTCCGAATAGTCGGGTGAGAGCGCTCAACTATATTCGGAACTCCAATAGAAATGAAAAGTAAGGACGGCTGCAAGCACTACCCTCTTCATTCTGTAACACAGTTCACGTGTAAGTGCCTTATGGGAACAACCCTTTAATCTAATCCCTGATCAATAATAAGACAAGGCTGCCACTGGGAGAAAAAAAAATAAATAATTCAAACCAGTGTTTTGCATTTTCAACTTTAGGGAATTGCCGGGAGAAGTTGCAATAGTATACCAGTGACAACCGGCTGGCATTACTAAAATAAAGTCAATTATGACAGGAAAGGTGACACTAAAGTTTAGCTACAACACGTATAGTTTCTGTGGGTAATAAGAAAAATTTAGCAGAACTGAACTTGAATTTTGTATTCAGATGTAGATTTTACAGTAAGCACTACCATGAACGGGGAGGTGAGGAGTTGTTGGGCAACAGGCATCAGTGAGAGGGTTTAAGTAAATGCTGAAAACATGCAAAGCCAGAAAGGTTATGTCCAGATCATAATGGGGGTAGGGGAGGCAGCAAACAAAACCAAAAGGGGAGAAAATACCAGATTTGTTTTAGAGAAAGCACAGATGTACACGAGAATCCATTCACTAATTGGATAGAGACAAGCAGCATCACATGAATCCGGGTTATTTTTAGCCAAAATCAAAACCTTCTAAAACTACGTTCAACAAACTGCTGTTCTCATGAAGTATTTACATCTGCGATTTCCAGTTTGTTAACATACGTTTTTGATTATCAGTTAGAACAAACATGAAAGTGCAAATAATACATATAGTTGTTTATATTTAGTTAACCTGAATTCCCAAAACGGAATTCACAATTTACAATCATTGTAGTGTGAACCTTCGGAAAGATAGATAGACATGAAGAGTGTAGTTATATTTCAGTCGTATGCCACCTGTACCGACTGGCGCGCAACCAAGCGGAACTTTTGACCCATATGCTTGTGAATGCGAGCCTACTGATCTACAATAAAAAATAGGCTGTGACTTATTTCGGACGGATTTGCCGACGGATTGACGATCATCAATCCGTGGGCAAATCCGTCCGAATAAGCCGTGTGAACGGGGGCCTAACACTACTTAAAAAAAAAAAAAAAACAACAAAAAAAGACAAAAAAAAAAACTGCTGTTCCTCATGAGGATGGCTTACTTCTGCGAGGGAAGTTCAGCCAGTTTGCTTAGCTGTAATTGTACATACTTTGAGTTATCTTTAAGTAACAAACATGGAAAGGCGCACTAAATAATAAAATATAGTTTTTATTAATTTTAGTTAAAAACCGTGAAAAAATACCAAAATCACATCTAAAACTAGAGCCAATTTTTAAACCACAGAGTGTTTAAAGCCACAAAATGTATGTATAGCCACCTTATAGCTGGGAAAGATAGATAGCAAAAAGAAGGAGTGAGTAGAGTTAATATTTTAGTAGTACCTCACACCCTGTACTACTTGGCGCAGCACACCATAGCTGTATGCCACACTATGAACCATATGCTCAATGTCCGTGATTTATGCAGCCTACTGATCTCCGTCCCCTGAGGAGGTAAAAGTAGGTACCGAAACATGTTGGGACTATATGCGAGTTGGGATGTGCATATACTAATGTAAGTGCCGTTCTTTTCTAATTCTTTATCTTAACATTTATTTAACACTTTAGGTGCCATTTTTGTAGTAGGGCTTAATAGGGATATTTTTGGCAGGGACAAGGTTCCAGACAGGGTTGTCCTTGTCAGGACGTTATTCCCTGTAATTTAGGTAGTATAATATAGATAGTGCTAATAATAGGGCTTGTACAGGGTGTGAGGTACTACTAAAATATTAACTCTACTCACTCCTTTTTGCTATCTATCTTTCCCAACTATAAAAGGTGGCTATACATAAATTGTGGCTTTAAACACTCTGTGGTTTAAAAATTGGCTCTAGTTTTAGATGTGATTTTGGTATTTTTTCACGTTTTTTAAATAAAATTAATAAAAGCTATATTTTATTATTTAGTGCGCCTTTCCATGTTTGTTACATAAAGATTTGCGGATTGGAAACTAGCTCAGATTAAACTTAATCCTACTGGTGAGCTATTTGGTATACTTTGAGTTATATTACGTCTTAATATACATATCTAGGTCAAGATTCTGCTGGGTGTGCACGGAAGCAGACTTTGGATCATATACAACCCAGCTCGACACACATTAGATATTAGTCCATACTACTTAAAAGTTTCTTGACCAACACTTGCTAACCAACAGCTATTCCTCTCTGTATCTCCATACACCTGCACGCTCGAACATGCTTCCACGGGGAGTGGACAAAGCTGTTGCCAGATACCTTTGATGACCACTTATTTCCAGATGAAACCAAAGGATGAGGTGCTGTAATTTAACATGCCTGATCCTTATCAACTCTGACATCTGTCTTGGACGAGTCAGAAAGCAATGACAAAATCAGAAGGTTTGGATGACTTTTCTCTAATATGTAAGGGGGCATTTCAGCTATGTTCACATCTAATTTGTGCATTATGCTTAGTGGAATCATTACCACCACCAAAAGCATGCTGCAGGAGTACATATTTTATTGCAAAGTTTTATTGATCAGTATGAGCAACTACATTATTTCCCACAGTTGGGGAAAAACGTGATGCATGGTTAGCATAATCTGTGTGAGCTGTCCTGGGATAAAATCAACGATCGGCATGTTTGATTTTTAGCATTTGCTTATCTCTATTACTTCAGACCATTCCATTAATAAGGATAAACTGCAGTAAGTAATGTTCATACTTATGTTGTAAATTCCGCTAAGACCCTAAACAGAAATACATACCTGTATAGGTCACATGATTGGTACAGATGGTGCCGACAGACCATTATAACTTACGTTAGCCTAAGTATCAATAGGCTTTTGGCCCATGGTAGAAAAAAAGCAACTATGCTGTATACTCGCTCACTGCCATAGTAAAGAGAACGCATCATCAGAAAATAACCGATTGCTGAAATTGTGTTTGAAGGCAAAACATATTTAAGGATTATGGTATACTGAATCTCACCCTTTCCACTATTTAATTCTTGTTGGATTTTTAGTTTATTCTGGTTGATTGTTACCAACACAGGTTTTTGAGCGAAATCCTAGTCTATTTAATAGGCTGCCCTTTCCATGAAGCCCAATAGGCTTATGTTTTCTTCCCTGTAGAGATCACTTCACAACACTCTCCTGGTTATCATCTCACAAGTACAATGAAAGGTGACACCAATGTGTCAATAGTACAAGATCCACCATTCTCAATAGGAGATGGTTCGAGCTCCTACCTTCAACTCCCTGCACAATGATTACTTCCCAGATCACGATGCATGCCCACAACGTCAACCCATTAAAAAAACAAACAAAAAAAACCCACTTCTGTTGACAGGTGCGTAGATCCATGTAGCTGCTGCACCGCATCTTTAAATGCCGTTAAAAGCAGCTCAGGGAAGATGGTTGCCTTCACAATTAATATATTATTTTGTAACATTCCCATTAAGTCACCCTTTTGTAATATGTACCTTTAAGACAAATAATCACAACCATGACTATAAAGCTTCTGGGAAAAAAAAAAAAAAAAAAATTGTATAGCAACAAACATCATTTACTTGGCTCTTAAAATTGCAAGTCTCTATAGTTTCCAAACCCCACAAATTGTTCTGGCTGTAAAGCCTCAGTTCATCACTGGTATGTAAACTGTATATTTGCCTCTAAGAAGCCAATGGTAACACTAACATTTCAGTTCATGACACAGTGTTATTATCAATTCAGATATTATCCAGACACTGTGCAATCATAATCTAAACACTACCACGCACAGCGCAGGTTTCATGCCACGCAAGCATCGTTGGTGCATTACATTTTGAAACATTTGCCCTGATGCTCATTAACACCACACTGGTGTATTTACACATAGTGGAAGCAAGACTGAAGCAGAACATGTCCAGAACCACAGAAGACGTTTCTGCCAGCCACTATTAAACAGGTCTTTCTCCGAGGAGCTAATATTTGTAAGAAGCAATGTGCTGGGAACCACCTGGGAATATGCGCATAAATGAAATGTGTCATTGTTTCAAGCTACCATGCAAGACCTACAAGTAGGCTAATTAATGCAAACTTTTGTATTTGTTTTACAGTCTGATAAAACAAGAAAAGCATAGCTATTTACTTTCAAAACATTAAGTGTACGGATACAAATGTCTAAATCTCTAACTTCCCTTTACATGACCATAGATTGACCTCATAAAATTACAGCAAACCACAACCACCACTAGAGGGAGCTCACCGAAGACAGACCAATAGGTTTTTTTCAATGGCTACTGTATAAATCTGTTCATAGCAAAGTAACCCCTTGAATAAAAGTGGGGACAGAAATAAAGAAATGTTACAACTATGCATTTAAAGAAAGGTTCAATAGTTTAGGGCTAAACTAACTTTGTCCATACAGTTCCTCTTAATATATCTGCATTTACTTTTCTGTATAGTTTATGTGGTTTACAAAATAGATTTTTATTTTCCGATCACAGATGTATGGTTTATTATGCCGAGAATGAGCAGTCAAAGCTCCACGTAATGTAAATGAAGGAAGTTGCTCGCCAAACATTTATGCCAGTCTGTACAGCATGGCTGCCAACTTCAGATTCTTAAAAGTATACTCACCCGTTTTCAGATCAAATATGCAATCTCTATGCAACACTGATTTTACAGCAAACTGTGCCTCATTACGTTAGTCACATTTGCAACTCCATAGTCTGGTAATGTTGATTATATGCCAATATGGCCACTATTACAGCTCCCACAAGGCCAGCAGCAGGTTAAAAGTTATGCACTACGAGGGTTGTATGATGCGTGTTAAAATTGGAATCAAATGATGAGACAAAACCCTTGTTTTGGGAAAAAAAGTGTCCCTGCTGTTGGGAATGAGATTACAATTTTGGCACCCGAACCTTGTATGGACAAAAAAAAAAAAAAAAAAATCACCTCAAAGAAAGTCAATGTTTTATGGTTATGCTTTTTTTTATTTTTAAAAAACAAAAAACACACCTTTATTAAAAATCAACTGTTCTAGAATAAGAATTACGACCACACCATGCCATACAGAAGTAACATTTAATAAATAAGTCAAAAACAGCATGTTCTCCTCTAGTCAAAGACGACGTAATAAAGACTGAAATCCGTGAAAACAACCTAGAAAAGGCTAAAATGTTAGCAAGTGCTGGACAGTTAAGTGTGAAGAAAAAAAAAAGCAAAAGTATCAGGCACAAATGGTTGTGGGAATAATTACTCTTGCTTTGTAAGTTTCCAGAAGATACCATTTTTTTTAAATTTTTTTTTTAATTGTACTTGTCATAGCGATCGCATATTTACCAGTCTTCTAGTATGACTATTATATATGTCCAAAAATATGGGTTCTGGTGCCAATGTCACAGGAGATATACATATGAATACATGGAAACTTGTCCAACTTGGGGAAAAGGATTTCAAGTGGGTAAGTGACAGAGAGCAGAGAGTGGTTATAACAGTACATACTCCGATGGATTCCTGTTCTTAGTGAGGGGCCTCAGGGATCAGTATTCGCTTCTACCTTATGGTTTCTGGTGTCTTCCTCAGGATCAATGTTTTGATAACTAGATGTACATATGTCTTTTTTCAGCTTTACAAACTATGTAACTAAGTAAATGAAAAGGAGTGTGGGTGGATTACTGGCGCTTCAAGACAGTTCTCATTTCTTATCCGTCTTTACCATCCTGACATCGTTAATCCGAAAGGGAAAGTTCACATGGGATGCAGCTCCTGAGGCAGATTCAGTGCTGAAATACTGTAAAACAGTGTCCAAGACAGACTAATTCATCACACTTTTTTTTTTAATGGAAAAACAGAGTTGCAATGCTCAAGACGCTGCCTCTCTTGTGCACCATTTTCTTTTATCAGCAATGGAGGGGAGGGACGAGTGCTGAAAAAGAACGGACATCCATTTTTGAGGACGTTTCAGTGCTAAAACTGGCTTTAGAAATCAATTGAGAGCATAAAAACAGCCTCTAATTCACAACGAAATAATGGACACAGATCTGCGCCCAAATCCACATCTGATCTGCCTCAAAATAGAATCCAATTACCACAACCAACACACTGAAAAAAAAAAAGCCTCTAAACAGTTCAAAACCCATGCCTGAAACTGCAAATCCTAGTTCAAAATTATTTATTGACGCCTTTAGACATGGATTTCACAATATTTAAACATGGAAAAACTGACAAGTATTATCAGCATCATCATTGATGCCAATTTTACTCAAGTATTTTTTTGCCGCATACTTTCCGTATGCAGAAGAGACATTTCACTTATTTTTAGGCGTTTTACGCACTGACAGCTACTAGAGTATAGGAGGCAGAAATCTGCCTTGGGCAGTCTGTGTTGCTTCCTGGCTGAAATGAATTTTCAACGAGGATAAAATTCATGTCTGGGCCATGTGAATGTTCCCTGAATGTATTAAAGAAACTCTGAAGTAGGATTCACAAGTCCTAGTCAGATTGTGGTTTTCTACAATACTGAAAAAATATGGTAAAAACACGGCTTAAACTGGGACGTATCTCACGCAGTACTGCGCTAAATACGGGGCGAGATACGTCCCAGTCATTATGGTAATCCACCGTTCTTAGAGAACTGTGGATTATGTCTCCTCTCCCTGCTCGCACAATATGACGAGTGGGGAGATAAGCGACATGTCAATTATTCACGGGATATACGTGCCGTAAATAATGAATGTCTATGGGGCCGGCGGGCTGCTGGCCCCTCCCCGAGCACACGGTGTAATTGCGGGCGAAATACGTCCCACAATCATGGCCGTGTGAACCCTACCTAAGGTGCGTTTTTGCTGCAGCAAAAGCGCATCCAAAACACACAGCACACTTTGGGTGCGTGTTGGATGCATTTTACGCAGCACTTTTTAATGTTTTTCAAATCGAAAATGTATCCAAAAAAAGCCGTGTGAACATGCCCTAAAGCTTAAACTAGAGAATCCTGTAGGAGAAAACACAGTAAAACTTGAAATACTGGATTCGCCATGCTGCACATAGCTGGTCATGAGATCAGAGCATTGCAGAACGATCACCAGCACCCAGTTTCAGAGCACAGCAACAGCTGCTTTCTAGCAAAGCTTTAAATTAGCAGCCAACTATTTTCTATTCTGGAATATGATATAAGCAACGTGATGGCTTGTATGTACTGATAAACTTGTTTCCAGTTATGTTACAGCTGTTGCAAGAGAAATCACAATGGGCATCAAAAATCGATTTCAGAAGAAACGTCAACAAATTTAGTGGAAGGGGTGTGCAGATCACCACCACCAACTACGAGGACGTACAAACAATAAAAAAAATAAAACAAGTCTGAAATGTTCTTTTTTAAACGTTTTAGGAGTTTCAGATCTACTTAGACTAATACCCCTTTAATGGTGAATGGGGAGCACAATTCCCAAAGTTTTATAGTTGCAAAATGTCCTACACAAATAGCCGAGACACTTTTCAGCTTCTGACCTAACTGTATGCTTATGTATTAAAAGCAAATGCCATTTATTGCCAAAGTGGAACAAGGTTCACAGAAGGTCAGAGCTGACCTAGCTTGTTCCCGTTTTGTAATAAAAAAAAAAAAAAAAAAAAATGTCTCAAGCCTTGAATTTAGATAGAGCTGCAAATGATACATTAAGCATAAACCATGAAACACTCAAAATAATATCCGATACAGAATTCACATTAAAGGTATGGTTAACATCTGCATTTGGCTTCCTGCTAGAAGGGGTAGAACAGATCCATAGCCAAAAATGGTTGGAACTGACGCTAAACCTAGCTTCTTATTGGAAATGATCTATTGTAGGGATTCATTTAAAAAAAAAAAAAAAAAAAAAAAAAAAAAGTCTATTCTAGATAAAAACAAGTGTCTTTTTTTAATGTCTGAAATTTGCCTGTGCATGCCAGAAAAATTAAATGGATCCAATCATCAGATGTGAAAATGGATGAAAAAAAGTTTGTATCAGTATTCCACTGACCTTTAGGCTAGGTTCACACGACTGATTTCAGAACTGATTCACGTCGGATTTCCGACGTAAATACGTTCCGAAATCAGTTGCAAATAAGTGCCACTAAGTGTGGCACGTATTTGGAACGGATTTCCCGACGGATTCACTATCTCCATTCATTATAGTTGGTGAATCCCTCCGGAAATAATTGACATGCACATTGTTTTTGCGGCCGGATTTGCAATCCACGGCCGCAATCCGGAACGGAAAGGAGTGTCTGAACGACAACACGTATTTCCCATTAGGCCGTGTTCACATGGCTTATTCCCGACGGATTTGTGAGCCATATTGAGCTCACAAATCCGCTGTGAATAAGGGGCGGGACGGGGCGGGGCCGGAATGCATTGTTTATGGCGCGTACGCGCCGTAAATAATGTGCATGTCACTTTCTCCCCCCGCGGCAGATTCGCCGAGCGGGGAGGAGCGACGGAATCCACTGTTCTCTATGAGAGCAGTGGATTACCGCAATGACTCCGACGGATTGGCGCCGTACTGAAGCGCAAATCCGGCGCGCAGTACGGCGCCAATCCGCGGCAAAATAAGCCGTGTGAACGAGGCCTTAAAATCAATGTAAAACGGCCAGTTACTTGTTTGTAACCGATTTCGCAACGGATTTGCGGCCGTAAATCCGGCTGCAAATCCGTTGTGGAATAAGCCGTGTGAACATGGCCTAAAGGGGATGTATCGCTTCCTTAGTTCGGCTGATTCACACTGCTCTCAGCTTCTCAACTCTGGAAATGCAGGGGCGTTTCTTCCCCTCCCAGCTGGGTGACCTCATCCCCCTTTACTGTTCCTGCTGGCTCCCGAGACTCCCCCTCTCTGAGTCCACATGTCACTGTGTCTCTCCCTGCAGTCTTATTTTGTAAGCGCTGTATACATACCACAGGCTGCATTCAATCTAGACTGAGCAACTGAACTCCTCTCCTCTCACAGCTGGAGATGCTCTATGAACGACACAGATCTCGCTTCTATGCAGGAGAGTTAGGCACCGGGACAAAACTGTTAGGGCATGTCCCCACGGCATGGGTTTTCGGACGGTTTTTCAGCCGGTTTGCGGTTTTTCAGACTGCCTGAAAAACCGGCCGAAAATGAGCAAAATTGTACTCTATGCAAACCCTGTGCAGCTGTCCCCACTGCACAGTTTTTGCCGCCGGCGGTCCGGCGGCAAAACATTGTAGAAGCACAATCTTCCGTCCGGTTTCCTGACGGAAGATGTGCTTCTCAATGGGAAGGGGGAGGGCTGTTCTCCGCTCATTGCGGAGAAAAGCCATCCCCCCTGCGGCCGTGGGGACGGGCGCGTAACAGGACAAATACCGGCCGGCAAACCGTGTTTTCTCATTGTAGAATCTGTTGCAGTCTGTTTCTGCTGGGTGTGGACAGAGAAAATGCTACGGCCCCTAACTCTGAGTCAGGCAGGGATCGACACAAATTGTGCTATTTTCTGATTGTGTAAGCCATTCAGTGTAATTCTGTTTCTTCTGCCTGTATAAAGTGAAAATGTGACAGTCCCTTACTCTGAGTGAGAGACACAGCTCTGTGAATTCGACCGGGGGCTGTACAGAATGTTAGTGAAATACAAGGAGGAGGGATCCGGAGGGATTCGACCAGGACTGGATATCAGTGTAAACAAAAACACAAGATAAGGAATACTGTGATTATAAGACAGCTTTGCTAATGACATCCAATTGCAAAGTTGCTTGTTTTCACTGTCCCCTTATTCTGAAGACCATTTAATGAAATGATAAAACCCCTTTAATGTACAACACATACACGTGTGCTAAACGGATTCTAACTGAAAGCTTAACACCCCCATTGAAATCAATGAGCTTTTCAATTATTACAAAACATAATGGAACATGAAGCCAAATGTTAAACAGGCCCAACTATAGTATTAAAATAAGGCCAGAATAAGCTTCATTTTCATGCAAAATGTCCCCACCTCTGCATATAGAGAGCATCTGTATAAGTTACTGTACAGATTAACATGTGAAATATGCACAAGCCTGTATCAATGGGTGAAATGTATGCTTTGAAGTAAATGTGGACCAGATGCATATAGTACACTTGGAACATTTTCAGTGCCTAAGCAATGTGCTTCCATCTGGTTTTTCTGGCTCAAATGTCAGATGAATATACAGCGATATAAGACCAAAAGTCAGAGTGACTGAAAGCAATTGTGCATTACCCTTAAAAGAAAATGGCAGGCAGAAATCCCTGGTCTGTCACTCAAGTGTGGGTGCCTCCACTAGACAGTGCTAAAGAGTCCGTGGTGTAAAATTTGGCGACTGGTGCCAACATAGTAGTTACGGTCTGAGTAACATTTCCTTAATATACAGAGCAGATCATTCCCCTTAGTGTATGGTCACACAGCATTTTTGGATACTTACAGAAAACCACGATCTGACAAGGACTTGTGAATCCAGCCTCAATTATGAAAAATGGTAGCAAAAACACAATGGGTAGATCAATACTTAATGTAAACGTAGACTAGAAAGTCTTATAATGGCATACTTTCAAACTATTTACTCTACAGTCACATGATTTTTTGAGTTGGCTCAGTTTGTGCTAATAATTGCAACAACATTTTGGTGCACAACAAGTGAGGCCCACTTTTATAAAGCCATGCCTCCTTGTGAGGCCACATTCCTTGTCCTGCAAGGAGCAGAAGTGTCTAAAAACGAATAAATGAGGTGTTAAACTTTTACACAATCACTTTTTGCAAATTGCACCAGAATTATTTTGCAATTGCCATAATAAGTTTACCCCAAAGTGACCAGGATGTGGGACCCCAGCCTTAACGTATTCCACCTTGTGCCAGGTATATGAAATGCACAACAATGGTTAAATTCTACATGGGGAAAGGCATATTAGAGATTACCTCGCTCTATTGGGAATGTTCACATCAGCTTGACAAAATCCATATCAGAGTTGGAAAAGTCTTCTTTTTGGTCTGCAATGTGGATTTGAAATCAGTGGTAGTGTGAACAATGCACAGATGCCTGTTCAAAGGAATAGGACTGATTTCATGAGAATTTGATTCAGCATCGCGTTTTGAGTTAAAGTCTGTCGTGTGAACATAGCCTTAAAGGGTACAAACCAATGGGGACTGTAAAAGCTGTGGAGGCCAGGGAAATGCCCCACAGTCCGGGTAAAATGAGTAATCAGAATACATTAATAGTGTCATAATGTGGAATGTTCCATGTAACAAACATATGCTGTACAATGAGTTTCTCAGTATCACGTAGACCAAATGCAAACATTAAGGCAAACTTTATATTTGTATACTGGTGCTTCCTACACAAGCCACAGTGCTGAAAACACCCAGTAATAATAATTACTATGGCACACCCTAGTTATCCGACAGCTGAAGCTCTTCCTATGCCTTCATATACTCGCCCAATGTCCCACATCGCTGCATAACAGAGTCAAAATATTTAATTCACAGTACTAGGATAGCTGGCCGACCACCTACATTGTCACCATTACAGCAAGCACAGGGTGATCAGCCAAGTCTCACAAACGTTTTACCAACTTGACAGAAGCAGCTTTTAGGCGGTTCACATATTGCAGTCAAGAAGAGATTGCAGAGACTTACAAGTCAGCAAGTAGCTCACCTGTTAATGGCCGAGTGATAATGCAGCGTTTACTGGACGGCTTGTAGCTGAAGTCAATGTGAAAACTGCATTGACTTACAAATCAGCGGTTGAGGCCACAACATGTGAGGTTTCTTCTGTAGCTGCAATGTGTTCCCCCGGCCTTATGAATGTAGATTTAGTCATGCTTTTACATTAATGTTTATGGAGGTGCACAAGTTTGGCAGTAGCAGAGAACAAGGTAAACCCCAGCAGATCTATAAATAGGACCCCAGGACAGATGTTCCTATTATCAGCAGGATCGTATTACTGCTTCACTCCTTTCAGTATCCAGTTTATATTGTGCATTCATCACTCAGCAGCTTTTCGGTCATCACTGTTCCTTTACAAACTAAGGCTACTTTCACATACACAGGCTGAAAATTGTCGGTTAAGCCAAGTTCACACTACATTTTTGCATTTTTGACATGCACTATGGGAAAACATTTTTCCTTCAAAACTCAAGCCTTAAAAAAAAAAAAAATAAATAAATCAAAACATACTTTTGCGTACATCCATAGTTTAAGGTATAAGTCAAACATATAGGGGTAAGGACCAATTTTTTTTTTTTTTTTAACAATATACTTTGTTAAAAGGATAATCTATTATGTAATGATTTGATTAAAAACACATACAAAAATGTATACATTTGTCACATTCTAATGCATACTATATTTGCATACGTTCCACAGACTTCAATACAAAAAAAAAAAAAAAAAAGTATACTTTTTTTCCAGAACAGAACAGCGTTGTACACTGAGCTTTGCTGAACCAGAAAAAAAAAGCAGTATGAGTCAAATGTGCTCAAAAGTATGCTCTGTTTTCACATGGCGTCTTTTAGATACGCATTTAGATCCATGTTTCAAACCCAAACACGCATTTAACAATGTGCAGTGTGTTTTACACTGTTTTCAATGTGAAGCACTCATTGGCGTTCAGACAAGTGATCACCAATGCGTCTTTGTGAGTCTTTTGGACCTGTGAAAAAATTTGACCTGTCAATTCTTGATCTGTTTGACGCAGCTAGAACTATAGCGTGCATTTCTACTGCACAGAAAACTCATCCAAACACATAGCACACTTTGTGTGCGTGTTGGATGCATTTACGCAGTGCTTTTGAAACTTTTTAGATTCAAAAACCGTATTCAAAACGCTGTGTGAACATACCCTAAGGAGACAGTTAGGAGTGCTAATCTTTAAAAGGAGTCTTTCCACCCACCCCCAATTGTCAGGTAGTGATGGGTTATATTAACGATTGTTCAGATCTTGTAATTATTTGTGCAGCCGATAACTTTACATGGAAAGATGTCCCACCAACGAACAATTTTTTGTTTATTACTGCATAAAAGATGTAATCAACCAACAAAATAGTGTTTGCTTGTTTGTCAGCAGATTGCAACATTTTAAAGTTGTTTTCTCGCTACAAAGATCATATCTCTCATGATGGGAACAGTAAAAATAAGCACTTTTGTAATTGGTTTGCATTACCTAAGTCACTTAGTATAGCAGATATGAGCTAAACTGTACATCTATAGCCATCTCTGCAGTAGCTCACAGGACACACCCCCTTTTCTGTGAATGGCTGACTGATATGTCATTCAGCCTGTTGGGACAGGGTTCCGGATGGGAAACGCCCCCCGCGTTGTGATTGGCTTTCTGCACACTGTGTTGACTCCCCTCTGAGCTGTGAGAAACGAGCTGCCCAAGGTGTCTGTGTGTGAATAATGAAGGCTGTCTCAGCTCCTCTCTATGTTATGGCTCTCCAGTGATCGTTCTATGTAGAGGATCTGGGCAATTACTGAGCGACTATAACTGCTAGATTCACTCTCCCCTCATATAACACAGCCTTATGCAGTCTGCTCTATCTCCTGCCTGATAACGGAGGGAGGAGGGCAGAGAGGATTTCTTGCTTCCTCAGTTCAGGCTGTGTGTATAACTGCTTACACCAATGCAGAGATACTGGTTACAAGAAGCCTGTGCAGCCAAAAGCATAGCAGGAGGTCTGCAAAGCGGACGTCCTCTCCCTTCCCCTGCTAACACAGAATGATGTCATAACTCTTCAGTGAGGGGAGACACCTCCTGGCAGTAGAGGCACGCCTACAGGGAAGAGAGACTCGCCCCTGTAAATGAAACTGAAACAGCTCAAGTCTACAAAAGCTTCTAACGATAAAACCCTTTTAAGGGCAAGTTCACTTGGTCGATTTTGATGCTGTTTTCGGAGCGTTTCCTTGCCCAAAACAATGTCAAAAAGGCTTTCAAAACACCCCCAGTTCATTTTGATTCTTATGTAGTTCATATACAACAAGGTTTTACATGCGCTTAAGGCATGTCTTTGGACACTGTTTTGGGCACTGAAAAAGTGTCATGTCAATTCTTGAAGCATTTTCAACGCTGAAAATCCCCATAGTAATGAAGAGCTTCAAATCCTTTGTGCATTTTTTTTTAAGTATTTTTTCCCCTGGCTATTAATTAGTATGGGTGTTTCCATGTGTTGGAAAACCTTGTCGAAAACCTGATCAAATCCTCAAATCTTGTCTGAAGAAGCATGTTTCAGACAAGGTTTTGATGCTGGTTTGACGCTAAAAATTCTATGTTCATTTATGGATCAAAAAAGTGTTAATAGTATATTTTTTTGGCGATTGTGGGTAGAGAGTTTAAGCCTGTCAATTGCAAATGTGGATTGTAGCAGAGTAGCATCTGCCGTGTTTTATACTAGTCTGTCTTGGGTAGACAATCTTTAGGCTATGTTCACACTGCTTATCTAGGCGTAATTGCGAGGACGGATTTTGCCTGCAATTACGCCGTGTGCTGTGCAGTGGTGGCTGGCAGCTCACCGGCCCCATAGACATTCATTATCCACGGCGCGTATCCCGTCGTGAATAGTTGACATGTCGTCATTTTCTCCCCGCATTTCGCGGCGGGGGGGGGAGGAGATGGAACCCCATAGTTTCTATGAGAATTGTGATTATGTAATGATGAGACGGATTTCCGCCAAATTTCACGCAGTACAGCGCGAGTTACGGACTGAAATCCGTCCCAAAATAAGCCATGTGAACATAGCCTTAGGGTATCATACAGCTTTAATTATTATCCCCAGTAACATTCATTAAAGGAGTTGTACCATTTTCAATGTTACACACAAAACATTAAATATCATTTAGTCATGTTTAATGTGTGAGAGAAATAAGCCTCACATCACCTTCTATTCCTCCACTCTTCATTTTATCAGGATTTCAGGTTGCTGGTCTTATGACTATTTCTCAACTCACCGGAACTACATTTCACACAACCTACTTACTTTTAAACCATGCGCCTGTGGCAGCTGTAGCGTCTATCGATACCACGACTTGTCCATGCTCAACCAGATAAGAGGAAAAGTATCAGATTGTCAACTACTGGTTAATTTTTGATAATTAAATGTATTTGCACAGTTTGCTACTTAGCAATAGGTTATCAGTGGGATATCATGTGTATTGTGGTAAAACCCCTTTAAGCCAAGCTCATATTCTGTGTGCTGTTGCTGTGCATTTTCCATTTAAGAAAAGAAAATTGGACTCTGAGGTAAAACGGCATTACCCACAACTCTGCACCCACGTCTGAAACAAACCTAATGCTGATTACAAATTAAGAAAAAATATAAAAGTTATTAGCATTGCTTGCTTATACTGACAAAACATCTATAAAAGGTAACAGAGCCCCTACTGAAAAGTCAAACAGAGAACCACACCAACAGAATTAGCAAAAATGTGAACAACATAGATAGTAATACAGTCACTCACACTTATCTAGCATGCAGTATTGGAAATGATCTGCTGGCTGCAGAGCATTACATCCCGAGATAATTTAAGACCAAGACCTAAAAAAAAGTTGTACTTTCAAAGACAGGGATTTACATTGGAAAGTGTGGAAAAAAAGCTGATCTTTTTATGGAGTTCCAGTAAACATCCTGTAAACTTCTGTACTTACAGTTTTAAAGTTTTGAACAAAATTGGCCCACAATGGTTTCCATAAATCCCAGCGGAATTTTTTGAATGAACTCGGATAAAAAAAAAAAAAATTAAAATATAATTTCAAAAATTGGAAAAATGGGGGCTTGGTTTTCTGCCCGGACAAGAAATTCCCCAGGATTTCCTGGGAAAACCTGTGTAAATGAAAAGGTTTTGGTGGGGCCGGCCAAGGGGGAAAAGGCAAGAAAAAAGAATATTGAAAGTATGTGGAAAGGATCCAGAATCAATATACTGGTGGTCGGGAAAAAATTAAATACAAACAATACTTTATTAAAAAAAAAAAAAAAAGAAAAAAAGAAAAAAAAGGAGGAATGGTGACTATTTTTTCTGTAAAAATAGGCAATTATATTTTCAATTACTCCAATTAACCTAAATCAATGTGAAATGCCTTTGACTTGTACCAGAAATGAACCCATAGGCACCCAATGTTTATTTAATGGTTTTTAGCTTTATTTATTTAAAGGGGAAGTGCTCTTCATTAGAGTTAAGATCCTGTAAACTGAGAAAGACCAAGTAGTGTTTTTGACCCCACCACACCCAGAGAGCCATTTGTTGACTGGAATGTACACATAAACTGAAGACCACTTAAGTAAAGGGAGCTCATTTCCATAATCAGCTTCTGCATAGTTTTACATAATCCTATTAGGGAAATCACTGTTTTTATACCCAAGCGTAAAATTAAGAAACTGTGGGTAGGTAATCCAACTTTAAAGAACCCCTCACCCTTTCCTGACCCAGAATTCTGTCAATAAAAGTCACTTCTTCATATACCACCCCTCCTCTACTTCCCTACAGTAAACTTGACACATTTCCAGACTATGTATGCCCAGCAGCCCAATCCCCCTTTGCTTCCTAGTCAGGTTGCTTTATTTTTTTTTAAAAAATTCTCTGAAACAGTGCTGTGGAGTAAAACACAGCATTATAGAAACAGATCACACTGCTCTTTGTTCAAATTTAGTTGCACAAAGGGCTTTTCTCGCTACAAAGATCATATCTGTAGTGATAGGGACAGTAAAAATAATCACTTTTGCAATTGGTTTGCATTACCTAAATAATTTAGTATAGCAGCTATTAACTAATTGGTGAGTGTCTACAGCTAAATCTTTAGCCTGGGATCGGGGCACGTGCCCGGTGCTGTGATTGGCTGTGCTGCTCAGTCTTCTCTCTGAGCGGTGTAAAAATTAAACAAACTGGCTCTGTGCCGTCTGTTCTCATTGTCTTTCACTCTCTGTGAGCTACGTAATAAAGGCTGTCTGAGCTCTCTATGGTATGCTCCTCTCCCAGCGATAGCTCTTTGTGAAGGATTTGGGCAGTTACTGAGTCTCTAGCTGTTAGATTCACTCTCCCCCCATTTAACACAGCCTTATACACTGTTCCCTTCCCCCCCATATAATACAACCTTATACAGTCTGCTCCCCTTCTACCTCCTGCCTGATAACAGAGGGGGCAGGGAACAGAGTGCATTTCTCACATTTGTTTCAACATTTCAGGCTGTATGTATAACTGCTTACATCAATGCAGATGTTCTGCTTACAAGGAGCTTGCGAAGGACAACATAAGCTAGTGTCAAGACATTCTGTTTCCAGCGCTGTGTCCGTTATTCTGCAAGAGGTTGTAGTTTTAGAGTATTTAATGCTCAAACCTGGCAGTTTTCAGTCAGTCAGCTTATTCATGAGCATGTGTTAGCACCGCCCACCCAAGGCTAGCCCCACCTACCTGGCAGTTATTCACATGTTTCTACTTTAAGTAATAGATTAATCAGTTGTGAGGTGGGTGGGACTGACCTCAGGTGGGCAGGTCCTGAACGCTAAAACTACAGCATCTTACAGTAGAAAAGACAACGCTGCATATCTGTCACTAGCATGTGCCATCTTCAGCACTTGTGTGGGAGGTTCTCTTTAAAAAGAAACCTATGCAAAACTTTTTTTTTTTTTTTTTTTTAAATATCAACAAGTAAACTAATTCACTAAACTTCTTTAGAATATAAAACAGTAAATTGTTGGATTTGCATGGGTTTCCACACAAAAAAACACCCCACAAATCTGGACATGGAGAGAATATCTCTGTACAGGGATGCTGAATAGGTTGGTGACAAGACAGACAAATTCTGCCTACACAAAACTAAGTAGGAAAAACAAATATCAGTCAGCACCTAACTAGTGTTTACTGAATACGGCCATCCTGAGGCCTCTTCCCAGCAGTAGTCCGCATACAGGAATGAGTTGGAAAGGAATTAGATCAATCTGCCCTGGAATGACCTGGCTCCTGGATTCTATTTCCAGAGCCTGGGATTATGGATAAATACACTTTAGCTCTTCTTAGCAGTTAGCACCTCAAGCAGTTTTTAGAAAGCATTTTCTTTTTCCTGAGCAAAATGAAGCCTCTCATTTTACTCCCCCTCAGAATACCTTTTTACAGTGCCTGGAAAAGCACACAGTCTGATCTAGCCGAGTTATCCTCAAAGGGTAAACCGATGGGGGGAAATTATATATACTGATTTCTGTGTAAATTAGCATAGTTACTGTTTTTTAATCTGTTTCTGAAAGGGACATAACATGCTCTTCTAAATCCATCCTTGAAGCACTGGCTACTCCCTGGTAAACACAATGTTAACTTTTACATTGAAAACTGCATACAGTAGTTCCTTAACACCTCACGCACAGGACTCTATAGCAGGCATCCTCAAACTGCGGCCCTCCAGCTGTTGAGAAACTACAACTCCCATCATGCATTTATATATTCTACAAAGTGGGCATGATGGGAGTTGTAGTTTCCCAACAGCTGGAGGGCCGCAGTTTGAGGATGCCTGCTCTATAGTATTATACAGGCAGTTCACCTCTGGAAGCAATTTTTTTTTGGGGTCAGATCCAAGAGAGAATCATACTAAGGTACAGTAGTACCCCCACAGACTAGTCACTTTTTATGGCTATGCCATAAGCATTGTATGCATCTACATTTTAAAATTAGTCCCACAATACTATGAAGAAAATTATTTAACACCCCCCCCCCCCCCCCAAAAAAAAAAAAAAAAAAAAAAAACACTGCTACTAACAATACATTAGTATCCTGGAACTCATTACCACTACAAGGGCTTTTATTGTGCGGGACAAGGTGTACTTTCTAAAAGTGTCATTCATCGTACCATACAATATACAGGGAAACTGCATTTAAAAAAAAAAAAAGTCTAAGTGGGGCAAAAATGTGGGGAAAAAAAATTGCACCAGGTGTTTTGATTTCACGGTTTTCAAGTTTCGGTAAAAACTATCCATTATCATTATTCTACAGGCTGATACCAATCCGGCAATACCAAACATGTACGGTTTTTCGATTGGGGGCCTGTGATTTCACCTTGGATGCCGCAATCAAAGTAAGGAGTCTCCTTGATTTAGATGCCGCGGCATCTAAGGGGTTTTAGGCAGTGTTCAGAAGGCTTATTCACGCCGTAATTGTGGGACAGATTTCGCCCCCAATTACGGCGTGTGTACGGGGGCCGGGGGGGCCAACAGCCAGTCTGCTGACCGTATTTGCATTAAGGAAACAAGTCAGGAACCTGTGAGCACTGCAGAATGGACAGCAACTCCTAAATATTTAAGTTCTTTATATTGGGTAACACGTGTCTGCCATCTTTATCAGTCTGCTGACATATCTACTTAGTCATTCTAGAGAAAGTCTTGCCTGTTATTACCAGTTTCCACCTGCATCATTCCATTATAACCCAGCATTGGAAAACAGTGATTTAAGAAATTATCTAATATTATTTGTAGCTCGCACAGTTTTAAACTTAGTAAAAGTTTATGGAAAGCATTGCATAAACATTTATCCACAAAGAGCAAGTTATTTAACCACAGCCGCAAACCTATTATCCCATATTCTAAGATTTCGAGTAGCACCTAATATGGCTACCCAGCTACTTAAAGGTGGCCATACACAGAAGTAGGTTAATGACAACTGTTGACCAAGAGATCATCTGTTGAACAGCCAGACAGAATTTAGTCCATATTGGCCATTGCAGTAGCTAAAACTGGTCATACAAGGTCAGTGACATTGAGAAAAGGATGAACAATTTTTTTCTGGAAAGAATCTAAGAACATTATTTTCAGAAGGATTATTCTTTGGCAAAATAACCCGATTTAAAACATTTAAAATTTACAGCCTATGTTTCACAAACATAGCCCTTTTCTTTCAAGGGGTCGCCGATTGGCTAAAATGTCAAATTTCACATATTGGATGATTTTGGCTACAATGGTCCCTTTTTGTCTACTTTAGTCTCTGGTATTGTTACCTTGTGAATCTTGAGCGGCAAATTAACCTGCTTTCCCCGATACCTGGCTCTAGGCCAGAGGTGTCAAACTGGCGGCCCTCCAGCTGTTGGGAAACTACAACTCCCATCATGCATTATAGATTATACAAATGCATGATGGGAGTTGTAGTTTCCCAACAGCTGGAGGGCCGGCAGTTTGACACTTGTGCAGTCTAGGCAACCCAATGATCCCTGTGGGTGCTGTACTAGCAGTCGTATCAATGGTCACACCAGTTTCTCAGAAGTGTATAGTGGTAACTGATGTCTATTGGCAGTTTTAATGATGGGAAGTCCAATGAAAATCTGGAAGCATAACATAGCCTACACATACAGGAATATCACTTGCCCAAATCAAATGAGCATACTCAATTCCACCTGACTGCCTCCCACTTGGCTCATTCATGTACCAAAGAATTTGCCATGAGAGATGACAAGGGAAGCACAATTACAACCTCCCCCTACACCTTTGACAATAGGTCCGGGGGCAGAGAGGGGTTTTCTTTCCATTGCACACTATAGAAATGTAAACTAGACACACCAGGAATTAGTAGGCAGGGAAAAAAAAAAAAAAAAGATGCTTTGTTTCACTCATGTGCTTAGTACATATTACATTACCAAGTGGGCTAGACAGCAGGTCCACCCCATCAAGCATGTTCTAACACATTATAACCAGTCTCCTGAGACGCTAAATTCCATTACATGGATGCTTCTGCTTTCTCCTGTTCAACAAGTGCGGAAGTTTTCCATGAAAAGACCAGCTTATCAGTCAGCTTCAATGCCAATACAAGTGAAGTCATGCTGAAATACAATCAAGGCATTGATGTTACTCTGGGAAGCCAAAGGGAGCAGAAGAAAAGGAACAGAGCTGTAGTATTCTAAGCAACTCCTCAATCCAAAGATTCCTGCGACACAAAAGCAGCAAAGCACAGAACGGAGTTCACGATTAAGCTTCATCAAAACTTGTACTCTTTCTGATCATTTAGGGTGCAGCCAAAGGCCAAGTCCTGGCCTAAGTAATACGTTAACCAGATAGAAGTATAAACTGGAGAACGCAATGTTAAAGGGGGTTTTTCACTGCAACGATTAGCATTCAACATGTGGGGAAAGGTAATTGAAGACTTTCTAAAAAGATTGGGTCTTTTCATTTTACTTTACTCAGGAGATAAGAGATTTTATCTGCTCCGAGTGCAAACATTTCTATGGATACCTGACCAAAACTCTGTATGATTAGAGCAGAGTGTGATGTCACCATGGTTGGAGAGCTCACTCCACGAACACTACTTATCGCCAACAAGATTATCTTTTGTTTACAGATAAATAGTTTTTTCTCCTCACAGCACCTATAGCTTTATTTACTGGAGATCAGTCATCCTGCACTGCTCTTAGTAACTAGCTGAGATATTTCAGAGAGCTAAATATGCTAATCCACCGCCTGAAGACAAGGGGTCAGATGAACCTGAAACACGACAGCCGACACCATACACAGACTTGTCTGGATGTTTGTGAAACTGTCATAATAAAGAAAATTAGTTTTCAATTGCCAGACCGTATACAGTTAGGCTAAGTTCACACGGCTTATTCACGCCGTAATTGCGGGACGGATTTCGACCCGCAATTATGGCATGTGCCGTGCAGCGGGGGCGAGGCGGGGGGGGGGGCGGGGGCGGTAGCTCGCTGACCCCATAGACATCCATTATCCACGGCGCGTGTCCCGCTGGGATAACGTACATGTCACCTTCTCCTCGCTCGAGACGGAATCCATAGTTCTTTATGAGAACTGTCGATTACCGTAATGCCTGGGACGGATTTCAGCCGTATTGGAGCGCAATACGGCCGCAATCCGTCCCATAATCAGCCGTGTGAACATCCCCTTATTGTACTGTTGGATGCACAGTCTGACAAGGCCAGAGTGAAAGAAAAGCTGACCGTGTCTGTGAAATTGCATGGAGATAAAAGACGTTTAAAGAAAATATCAGAAAATTACAAAATCTCTAGTCAAGACAAACCCAAAGAGTTTAGAAAAAGTAGAATTCTGTTCAGTCATTTGTTTCACCAGGGTTTAATCAAAGATGTTCCTTGGTCGTCAGCAGCAGTAATATACTAAAGTCCCACAGAGTATAGATAACTAAGTTAATAAATAGATTTGTCATTCAGGTGCCTTAGAACTACATGGCAGTATGTATTACCTCTGAAATTTGATAACATTTTCTTCTGATTAGTGTGTGGTAATATAGCACAGCCCCTTTCACTTCAATGGCATTAAGAGGCAATACAACACAAACCTGAGGTCACTTGTATTGTCTTTGGAAGCAAGCAGCCATGTTTTTCTAAGCTAATATAACCCATTTAAGATCTTGACTCAGGGCCAAAACTTTAAAGGAATTACGGTCCAATAATCTAGAACATTAGGGTTAGACATGCATGAATCTGAATTTTTGTTTCAACTTTCCTTAGTGATTCAATCCACAAGGAAAACTACATCATGCATGCATGGGTGGAGAATGACATTTAAAAGCTTTAACTTCAAAATTAGTAAATCTGCAAACAAACCATGACATAAATTGACATAATTTTTACATAGAAAATGTCTGCAATGTGTAAATGAAATGTTACATTCTCATCCACATAGCTGCTTCTATAGTCAACTCTGCTGGTATAAGCAATGCACAAATCTAAATAGAAATATCTGTGTAACATTCGGATTTTGCACCAGATTTCTCTATTGCTCTATTCTCTATTTAAAATGGGTGGAATCTGCATTACGTAAAATTTCTTGTGGTTTTTAACTGCAGATTTTAAAATCCATACTGCATATCTGATTTTTTTCTGATATCATCCATATGACTAGTATTGGATATGCAGCCATGGGTCTAATTTGCATTTGCAAAAGAGAACAGTTTTTATGTGCAGACTTCACTTCAGTAAGAGTCCTGTCACTTAATTTTTCTCTGCACCACAGATTTCAGATACGTTCGGACAAAGTCTGTGCCACGTGAACAGTGGATTTTCCATGCAATCAATGGGAGGCTTTTTATGGACAGATTTTATGATGAAAAATTCAACGAAATGAGGTGTGAACACACACTGGTCAGATCACAGGGCTCCTTCAGGAAACAAAAATACTGAAGGAACAGACTTGAAGTCAACCCTTGCATGTTCTAGTCAATACAATGAAGTCGATCCTAGAAAATTAAAAGTGGATGTGCATTTTTGATGTATTCAGCGTGACTCCAGGAGACCTGCTGGGAGATGCAATGTGATGCGCTAGGCTCTACCAGCAAACTGTGTGAAGTCCCAGATATCACATTACAGCTTTATGTCCCTATACAAACAGTCATCCTAACGTGTTAAACATCTGCTTGTAGTAGGTAGGCAACGAAAGAAACAGAAAGACCACCATTACAGTTCACACACGGGTTGTAACACGGCTTTCCTAAATGGCTTAGTTTTACAGCAAGGCAAGTGTCAGATACACATAACTAGGTAGATCTGCTGTAAAAACTGGATGATGACTCCAGTTGGAGATGCAAAGGTGGCCTTATTAGAAGTGAGCAAGCCTTCTAGTTGACAGATTTAAAAGGATAGGGAAAAAAAAAAAAAAAAAAACAAAAAAAACAACACACACACACACACCTGCTGATTTCAATGCTGGCGCTGTCCTCAACTCTTCTGGACGATTGAATCACCGTTCATGGATCAAGTGACCTTGCAGCAGTCTCTGGACACAGCCACTGTGATTGGTTGCAGCATCATTTAAGTATTGATCATGAGGTCAGAGGCGACACCAGACCAGTGACAGCACTTGAATGATAGTGTTAGCCAACCCCCACACACTTTTCTCTTAAATTGAAAAGCCCCTATAAAATATTATTAAAAGATGTACCCACAAAGTCACCACCTGCTAAGTGGTTGACTCATAGCTAGCTACGAGTCTGCCTCAGTGAATGAGAGACTGCCACATTTAGGCTCCGTTCCCAAGGCTATGTGGAGGTGAATACGGATTGAATGCAATGTCGTGGGTCCCACAGCCATTTTCTATGATAATAGAAAAATACTGTTCTTTACACAGAAACTTTTTTCAATTCCCCATTACGCCCCAAATGGACTAATTAAAAAATCATTGTCAATTTATTTTCCGTAGAAGGGATTAAAAATCACTTAGTGGTGAAACCAGGGGGAACAGTCAATCGTGCACACTTAGTCACTTATTTGTACCGATTTTCAAGAGTTCACAAACGGTTCACGGAAATCAAATTTTCTGAAAAATTATATCCATGTGAACGAGGCCTTACAGTTCACCTCCATTCATGCCTATGGGAGTTCTGAATATAGTTGAGCACATGTGTGGGTACACCCATTTAAACGAGAGAAAGTAGTCAAAAATCTTTTCTTTCCATGAACTTTATTTAAATACTCCATACAACCCATGGACTTCATTATTCTATTTAAAATCATTGCAAGATTTTTTTGGTCCGTAGAAGATTAAAAGACGGACTATGTGAAAACAAGACAGGCCTCCATTACCGAGTCTATAATATTTTTACCCACCTTTCCAGAGGACAAAGGATAAAAATTCATTTTTAAAAAGAAAAATTATATCCATTTGCTCCCAGCCTCATAGTGATCGATACTTGTAGGGTGCATTAAACCGGTACTTATAGCATTACATTTATGAAACAGGAATCTCTGGATGAGCAATGGATATCTGGATATCAAATTGTACATAGAAAAGACTGAAAAAAAAATAAAAATAGATCTGAACAGTACACTAAAATTACGATCTATCAAGGTCATAGCCCATGATGCACACAATGGAATAGCTGGTTAAAAGCCATAAAATGACCAAGAGATCAATAAAAAAGAAAAGCTATATATGTGCTTTCCTGTAATGTGGTTGAATGTATCAGGAACACGGAGGATGTGGCTTCTGTGCACACTTAGCAACAAGCTATGCAATTAGTCTTCTAGCCTGAAACTTCAGACGTCTCACACATTACACGCTGCTGAATATAGAACAAGAGTCATGACCGCCTTGTGCATTCAGATCTCTCATGAAGGCAAATGAGGGAGCCAGGCAGCAGCTATATTTACAATGCTTCATAGCTATCCATCAGCTGTCACCATGTCCATAAACACCTCAATTATAGATTCATGGAAACCTTTAGGATACCGATCCTTACACCTGGCTTTTGTAAAGATGGGTGGAAACCTGTAGGACAGTCTACGTTTCCTGTATTTTTTTTTTTTTTTTTTTACCTAGGTTACCTACAGTCTGAATGGAAACCTGCTTGGTTAGAAATAAGCTGCACCAATCAGCCATGATAAATGACATGCCTAAAAAAAGTGTTTTCTTTGCCCTTGTATCTTATGTGGCTCTCAAATTGTGAGTTGCAGCCTTCAGGAATTTGTCTGGTTTTTCCCAACACAACTCGTATATACACACACACAATTAAATTGAGATTTGGGGAATTCGGAAGCCAAGACAACGACATCTTAAACCATTTCTGAAGAATTTCTGCAGTGTGATAGAAAAAAAATATTTTATATATATATAATTTTTCTTTTTTCCTCATGACATTGACCTCTTTCTACAGGATAATGACACTACATATGTAGTACATGTCAAAGTATCAACATCATAAATGCCTAGACCCAAGGTTTCCCAGCAGAACATTACACTGCCTCCTGCCAGCTAGCCTTCTTCCCATACTACATCCTGGTGCCATCACATCTCCAGGTAAGATACAAACTTTGAGATTATTAGTTCACATATTTTGATCAAAAAATGTTTAAGCCACCCACGGCTTACAACGTGATCTCAAGGCGGGTGGTCCTACGCTATCTTTACCTCTCAATAGAGCCAAATTCAGACTTCTTATTGGGTCAACCGACCTCCATTATCCAGAGGAAAAAAAAACAAAAAACACCAACCTTGCAAATATACTGCACTGATATAACAGCCTGTGGAGGTGGGTGGGGTGCAAGAAACCAAAATGGAGGCATCCCTTCCTCCTTATATAGATTAAAAGCAATATGTGCCTAATACAATGTATAGTTCTGCACAAAAAATTTCTGAAAAACACAATGTGAACCTGGGTGCCACT
This sequence comes from Phyllomedusa bahiana, assembly GCA_025379985.1. Classification (NCBI taxonomy): domain Eukaryota; kingdom Metazoa; phylum Chordata; class Amphibia; order Anura; family Hylidae; genus Phyllomedusa; species Phyllomedusa bahiana. Next base: position 65,609 of record JAODAL010007672.1, read on the forward strand.
GGCTTGGTTGCGGCATATTTATATATATATATATATATATATATATATATATACACACACACACACACACACCATTACCAGTGGCACACCACTGCTAAAAGGGCTATACAATACATGGAAACCCCTTTTTTTTCCCCCCTATGTATGATAGATAGCATAAATGCTTCTTTGGAGGTTTCCATGTATTGTATAGCCCAGGTAATATACACACACGGCCATCAACAAGGTATATTAAAAAACTGTATTTATCAGACCATTACTCCATGGTCCAGTTCTGATGCTTATGCGCCCATAGTTAGTTCCTGTGGAAGTGTACAGGAGTCAAGATGGGCGCTTTGACTGTTGTATGGCTACCCAGCAAGCTATAATGCCCCGTGTGTTCTGACACCTTTGTATAAACGCCAGCAAAAACTTTTTTTTTTTTTGTATTTTCTGCTACAGTAGCTCTGTAAGATTGGACAAGACAGGCTAGAGTTTGCTTTCCACATATATCAATGAACCTTTGGCATCCATGACCCACTTGGTGGTTTACCAGCTGTCCTCCTTTGACCACTTTTGGTATGTACAAGCCATAGGACATCAGGAACATAATACAATGTCTGCTGTTTTGGAGATTCTTTGATCCAATCAGATCCTTATCCCCGACCGAGTTTACTCCTTCCAGCACATAAACTTCAATACGTGACTGCTCACTTAAGGCCTAACATATTGTACTTGTGAACCGAAGCCAATGTCAAAAGAAAAAAAAAAAAAAAAGTTATTCACTTCCCCCATCACTAGTTTAAAGGGGTTGTCTCGCTACAAAGTATAGCTTTCAAATTGTAGGGAACTCAAAATAAAGACCTTTTCCAAATATATTTCTTTGTTCATCTGGTTTCCTTAAGGAGATACAAGTGAATTTATGAACTCCCTGGCTATTTCAGTTCCCTCAGTAACCAACCTGTAAACATCTCTCCCCCCTGCTGTTTGTTCTATGTGATAGCAGTGAGTGATATCACACAGGTCATAGCAGCCTCTGTGCTGCTGGGTAGTAAAAGCTTGATTTATCTGAAGTAAACAGCACTGTAATTAGGGCTTTTGTTTGAGGGATCAGATTAAAACGTCCTGTTAGTTAGTTTCAGAAGCTTCTGAGCTAATCTGATCTAATTAGCAACTGAAAGCACAGGGCTGGATACACCATGGAGCTTATGCAAATTTCAGTTAGTCTGAACCAGGAAGTGACAGAGTATTCCATTCATGCAGCCTATGAAATTCTGTAGGGAGACAACTCCTTTAAGGTTCACATGTAGTGGTCAAACCATGGCTGAAATGTGAAGTGGCCCAAACTGAACTGGCTTATGAGCGAGTGCGATTCTTGAAAAAGTTGTATCACTGTGCTGTTTCAGAAAGCCATAGCCAGCTTCAGATTCACATTTCCTGGTTAGGCTGTGGGTGGTTCAATAGCAATGATTGGCATATCAGCGCTGCTATTTACAGTGATTAAGGGCAAGAGGCTTATTATCGGTAGTGCACAAAGCTACAGAGCTCTAAGGCTTAACATTTTTCATTAACAAATCAACCATCTCCTGCTAGACACGAGACTCGGCAGGGAGAGACTCGCCATGGCCAGAAAGGGCAGCAGGAGCAATCAGATAAGAGTAAGAGCAGAGAAAGGTGGTCAATTACCAAGAGAAACTTGTGCACAATAGTAGTAGATAAAATCTTTATCTCCTGAACAATACAAAATGACAACAGCAATGTAAATGGTAGTCATCTTCATTTACCTTTACCTACAGATTGGAAGTCAACCATGGTGGGGAGAAAAACCTTTTAAAAATCAAATTTATCCTCAAGCAGTTCTGTTATATGTGACCACCATTCAAACAAACAAACTGCTTGAAGCTAATTTGAAGACCACACTAACCTACAGATCAGGGTGGTTTCAGTCACACCTCAGCAACAGCCTACACCTAGCCTAAATGTTATGGCGGTGAATGGTGCTGCATATCTAGGCCATTTGACATTCAGGTGTCTAGGAAAGCAGAGGGTTAACCACTAAACAAGATGTGAAATGGTCATATTGGTTATCACATAGTTTCTGCTTATTTTGACAGTAGGGTACAATGAGTGAACATACTGACAAATAAAGTGCTAGTTTCAGAGGGAAATGAACTTTGTATGTTGTTTAATTACAGAGGTCAGGATTTCAATCAACTACACAAAGCCCATAATTTCCCAATCTATGAGCTTACATTACAGTGTCCACTCTGTAATAAGTATAAAGCTGCAGTTCATCTCCTGTTTTGAAGTACAGAGCTCATTAAGGGGCCGTTCACACGGCAAAGTGCAAAACCGGTCGGAAATCCCGACTGGTACTTGCACTGTTTTGCAGCCATGCACACGGCTGCCGGGGGACTGCTTTTCTCTGCAGTTTGCAGAGAAAAGTCCTCCCCCCCTCTCATTGAGATGTTGATCTTCCGCCCGAAAACCGGGCAGAAGAATGAACATGCTCGATGTTTTTCTGACCGCCGGTGGTCTAAATAACCGCCCGGCAGAAAACCTGTGCAGTGGGGACTGCTGTGCGGGTTTTTCTTAGACGTCAGTTTTAAAGTTTGTTAGCCGGTTTTCAAAATCATCTGTAAAACAGTGCTGTGGAGACAAGGCCTAAAAGAGACTTACTGCAAAGATATTTCAGCTTTCAGTGTGATCACAAGGGGGCATGTATGATTTGTTTGAATGGCATACCATGTGACCCAACAGGCTTGACATCACCATGCATTTACCCACAGCGTGCTCATTCTAGTCAAACAAAGGTCTGTTTATGTAAAGAGCTTAGGAGTAACTACAATATAGCTGAGTGGTTAGCATTTCTGTCTTTTTCTTTTATTTTGTTGCACGATTTGATATATTGTTAAAGAATACAGACGACAGCAGTAGAATTACAGCACTTGGGGTTGAACACTTACTCAGCAGAGAGTGTGTAATTATGAAGCATGAAAGACTGACAGTAGCTACCTGAGAGGAGAGGTAATGTCAGAGTATGTGCGCCAGGACTGAGGAGCTCTCGTCAATGATCGCATCCCCAGAGACTAGCTGTACACTATTGGTCACTCAGAGCAGCCAAAACAAAAATGGCACCTAATTTTGAATAACGGTGAAAATGTTTATTATTTAATAAAGCTTCCCACATCAATTTTACTTGGAAAACCCATTCAAGATTACGAACGACTTGTATTTGCCAGAAATTCGTTCTTGAAGGTATCTATGGAAGAGATTTCTAATGGAACCTCCGATGCATATGTTGATTAGGCCTTAAAGGGGTTGTCTCACTACAAGGATTGCTTTTTATGTTCGAGATTTTGCAAAAACAAGTCACTTTGCAATGTGTCCATTAACAGAGTCCTACCTATTTCTAGAAAACCCCTCTTGTATGGGCTGCATCAGCATCTCAGGTCACTATAGCTACAGACCTGTTAGATCTCTCCTGATAGGCTGCCAGGACTGGTCACTATAGCTACAGATCTGGTGTTCTCAGTAGCTCGTCACTGCCCCGAGTTCAAAAATGAAACCAGGAAAACATGAATCGATGAAGTGAGGCAAGTTCACATAACTGATTTCAATCAGGAATTTAATCCCAATTCCAAATTGGATTCCCTCTTAAAATCCTTGTGCATTCCGAAGGCCATTCACTTGTATAGCCAGACTACGCTATAATTCATACAGCAAGGAGTTTCTACACCACAAATTTCAAGTAAAGACTGAACATGTTCATTCTTTTGAACAGATCATCTGATCCCACTCTGAAAGTAAAGTGGGTTAGCCACATCAAAATGGTGCTAATCCGCATCCAAACCAGGGCTGAATACTCTGTTAAGTAAAAATTCTGGGCAGAAATCTGAGATACTGCCTCGGATTTCTGCAGAGGATGACAAGTCAGATTTTTCGTATAGGGGAAAAATCTGAATGGGAGTTCCAACTACAGCAGAGCATCGCTGCTCAGCTAAACTCGGATCTCCCATTTAAGTCTATGGGAGAATCCTGACCTACTCTCCTTTCAGAACGGAGAAGTTTCCGGGCTTGTTTGAGAGATGGTGTGGTACCCAAAGATGGGACCCAAACCTAATAGACAATGATGGCATATCCTAACAATATACCATCAATGTCTGTAGTGAGACATCCCCTTTAAATATTAGGGTACGTTTACACAGCACTTTTTGACACTTATTTTGGGGCAGATCTCATGCAATTTCAGCACCGAATATACGTTGTGTGCACTAACCCTTAGTATATTTACTATTTTGCCATAGGCAAACTTAAACTCTATCAGTTCTCTATCTATTAAACACTAAAACGTAACTTTTATTATATCTAACTCTTAACCTCTATACACACTATTTAAAATCCTGATCTCTAGCCTCATCATTTAACCCTTTTTGCTTCTGAAAAAGGGTTAAATGATGATACAAAATCCATGAATAATTTTTCACTACCGTCCCAAAAAATCAGAATATCATCAATATGGTGGCAGCTTTAGCAGGACATGTTTTGAGTGTGCGCACGCGGAGGGGGAGTGGGCTTTATGTGGATTCTCTGATGGCTAATTGGTGAGCAACTGAATGGGGTGTTTACCTAACATGATATAAAAGGAAGGGAGCTCAGACCACATGTGATCGGACCTCTAATCCTTGATAAAGCCAGGTTAGCTGGCGAAACATGTCGGCGAGGTCAGGCATGACGTTTTAAATTGTGATCTCTCACCTCTGTCTACAAGTGTCACAAGGGGGCCTTATTTGTTCTGTGTCTATGAGATTAGGGACGACTGCCCAAGTAGTTGGCTTGGGATCCCTTACTGAAGCTAGTACTTTGCTATAGATATAAAGCTCTCCTGTTAATAGGTGGGGTTCCACCAGACTTGATGGTAGAAAGGGAGTTATTCCCTCTTTCAGAAGCAAAAAGGGTTAAATGATGAGGATAGAGATCAGGTTTTTAAATAGTGTGTATAGAGGTTAAGAGTTAGATATAATAAAAGTTACGTTTTAGTGTTTAATAGATAGAGAACTGATAGAGTTTAAGTTTGCCTATGGCAAAATAGTAAATATAGTGGTCAAAAGTCACTCTGTTCTCTTGCGAGATTCCCAATTTTTTGGAGATTATGTCACTAACCCTTAGGGCGCATCCCCACGGCATAGGACAAATACCGGCCGGTTTGCTGGCCGGTATTTGGCCTGTTTTGCGCCCGTCCCCAGGGCCGGGAGAGGGTGGGGGGGTGGAATGGCTTTTCTCCGCAATGAGCAGAGAAGAGCCCTCCCCCCTCCCATTGAAAAGCACAGATTGCATCCAAAAACCGGACGGAAGATGGTGCTTGATCAATGTTTTGCCGCAAAACCGTGGGGACTGCTGCACGGGTTTTCCATCGAGCACAATTGTGCTCATTTTCGGCCGGTTTTTCAGGCGGTCTGAAAAACCGCCCGAAAACCCGTGCCGTGGGGACATGCCCTTAAAGTTATTTGGGCTATACTTTTTTAGTCTCTGAATGTAAGTAAGCACACATTCATTCACTGAACAAAAATTAAACTTGCAAATGGTGGTTAACTAACTGTATTAGGAAGTTACCCTATACAAAGACTGTGTTCTATTTATTTGAATCGGGAAAACCTCTTAAAAAAAAAAAAGGAAATAAATATTTCCCCTTTTGATAGTTGAACGAACTTCCACGTGAGGACACAAAGCAGATAAGTACATGATTCACTGTCAGAAGGTATAACCAGGAATAAGTACAACCTGCTATAAATCATCATGATAAAGGTTAATAACAAACAAGTACTAAATACTTCCACAGAAACTTTTAAATGATCGGAATAGTTGTAATAGGTGTTTATTACTTGAATCTGGTATCTATAGGACTGGGTAGGTGCAAGACTATTAGATGTTTTTTGGATTACCACATCCACAGATGTAGACATAAGGCTGGATTCAAATGTGGCATAAATCTGTGCCATGTATTGGTCTCAAGTTGATCCATCACAAAATCAGCACGCACTACATATTGCTTCTGCACGACCATAACATTACAACAAAACAGACATCTCTCTATAGGTCAGTAAGAGCGTTCTGACCAAGTGTGATCCCAATGCGCATAAGTAAGGCTCTTTTACAAATCATTTATAGATTTAATTATAGTTCAGTAACCTTTCCAGACCTCGGGCCATATACTTGAAAAGACCTGCTAAGTTTACGAAGTTGCCTCCTGTATAATTTCAGCCATTAAACCCTCACACTGCTCTTTACCCTAAAAACTGCACCAACAGGCAACACATCCACAAAACAGGCAAAAAGTCACAGAAGGTGTCACTCAGCTTATCCAGACTCATACATCCCAGTTCCTATTTTACTGCAAATGTATGTAGACATGAAATTTGCCGACACCCCTGTGAGAGATGTAATGGTGACCATATAGAGTGTGGTATACGTTTATGCATAAAAAAAAAAATAGAACTTGTCAATTTAATGCAAGTGGCCAACTGTATGACTACCCCTGTTCTTGACCTGGCACAATTAATTCATTTTTTCTTACATGCAGGCTTGAAAGGTAATGCTTTCTTCTGGTGGGTTATTCAAATACTTTTCCCCTCACAATACGTAGGGCTTTATTTTTTATTATTATGTTCAAGGTTAAGATGTAAAACTAGAAAATAAATGTCTTATTTTAAGTTTTTGCAATTTATATTAATAGAAAAAGGATGTGACAAAGTTTTCTATTTCATCTTCCTTTTTGTTGGGATCATTTTTATATAGGGACTACAAGGCTGATATAGGTCTGTTAACACCAGCTCATGCAATTACCAAGTCCTGACCGACATGAGAAAACCAGGAAGCATAAAAGCTTTCTGCCGAGCTGTAGACATGGCGCCCTGTGATCAGGAAGCAGAGATAAAAAGATCCCTGCCTTCTCTCTGGGAGACGGGCAGTCAATGACAGGCAGCTCTCCACTCTTGTGAGGGGACCTTAAAGGGTTTTATCACAAGGTAAAGACCCTAGCGCTGGCAGCTCACAGCTAGCTGCGAGTCGGCCATGCATGTGAATGAGGAGTGCGCTGATTACAGCTGTCCTCCACATTCACTTCTATGGGAGCGTCCAAAGATAGCGTGTGCGCTCAGTGATGTGCAGAAGCTCCAATAAAAGTGAATGGAGAGGACAGCTGCAAATACCACCATCCTTACTCACATACAGTCAGCTCGCAGCTAGCTGTGAGCAGCCAGTGCAGGGGTTTTTACTTTGTAGCAAAACCCCTTTAAGGAACACTTTCACAGATTCACTTGCAGACGACCCACATCATTGAAGTCTAGTGCAAACCTAGGCATAGTACAGCCCCCAGGCCACATCCGGCCTTCTAAGTGACCGGATGCGGCCCGCAGCCCATACAATGCTCAGGTCTGCTTTAGACAATGCTAACAGCAGCGCTGAAGGCCCCTCATCGCACCGCTGCCTCTCCTCGGCCACACAAATGCCATAGGCATAGGGTGTCCTGGCGGTGGCGGCGTGATGACATAACACCACTAGTGTCGGGGCTGAAAACTAAGGTGCCCGGACGGGGAAGAGAGGCAAGTATTATTTTTATTGGCGCTATAAGTACCGGCCTGAGGGGATCTATATGTGCCTGCCTAACTGAGAGGACTTATATTATACCTGCCTGAGGGGGATCTATATGTGCCTAACTTAGGGGACCTAGACATCTATAAGTAAGGAGCTGCTGAAAAAAAAAAAAAGTGTGGCCCTGCTGAAAAAAAAAAAATTGCGGAGCTTCTGAAAAAAAAAAGTGTGGAGCTGCTTAAAAAAAAAAGTGAGGAGCTGCTGAAAAAAAAAAGTGAGGAGCTGCTGAAAAAAAAAAGTGAGGATTCTAAGATGTGTGTGGTAAATTCATGGCCAGGAGAAGTCATCATGTTGGTCTGGACCGAAACGAAAAAAATACAAGGGGAAGACAAGCACTTCTTCCTGCACTGGTACCTGGTCCACCCTACTTTATTTTTTTTTTTATTATTATTATTAGTCTGGCCCTCTAAAACCATTCCAATTTGTCATGTGGCCCCATGTGAAAGTTAGTTGCCCACCCCTGGTCTAGGGAGATCTGTAAATGGTTAAACAAAGATTACGTTTTACATGGTTGTACCATATCCGTTTACTGCAGGCTATAAAGAATGGTCAAAATCCAATTATAAAAAATAGCAAATATTTATTATACAGTAGATTATGGACTTGTGCAACAACCCGTGAAGAGCATCAGTGACGCTTCCCGATATGTCTGTTGTAATAAAAACTTGTGAAATAATTCTGAAGCATCTTCTCTTAAAATGGTTTTGTGCTGTTCCTACGTTACTCTGTATTACGGAATCAGTTAGCTGGATATTACCATCTAAGTTTTAAGGAGCATGTTCCTGCACACACTAAGGGTATGTTCACACGGCGTGTTGGATCCATTCTAGATCTGAAAGACGCATCCAAAAGCGATGCGTAAATCGCATCCAAAACGCAGCTGCATGTTTGGCTGCAGCAGGAACGCACTCTATAGTTTTAAACAGTGCATCTGCTGTGCCTTTTGGATCAAGAGTTGATATGACAAGTCTGAATGGATCCAAAAGACGCATGTAAAACACATATCACCTGAGTGCCGATGCGCGTTTTACATTGAAAGCCATGTAAATCACACTGCACATTGTTAGATACATGTTTGGGTCTGTTTAGGGTCCCAAACACACATCTAAGAGCGGATCCGAAAATCGGATCCAACACGCCGTGTGAACACACCCCAAGTCAGCACCAACTGGACGATGTTAGACTATGCAGAGACACCCCCCACAATTGGAAACACTCAGCAGTAATACATTTGTTAAAGGAATAATGGAAGAACAGCACTACAGAGGTACAGGAGAAGAGGACCCAGACTTATTTCACAGGGGACACATACTTGCTAAAACAGACACATTAAGAGAAGTCACAGGTCCTCTTCAAACAAAGAACCTCTTTTCAGACTTTAGTTATGCGCCTGCTTCAAACAATACGTATTAATATACCCCATTAGAGATTTATGTGATAATAAAGGGGCATTCCATAACTAAGCTCCCTTTTCTAGATTGACCTGTGCTCGGCTATAGAAGACTTCTAGGGTCTATGGATATTTTCTGATGCTTTTACTTTGCTTGTCACTGGGGGAACAGCGATCTAAAATGGGTTGGCCAAATTTTGAGGGCCCGTTTAATGTTCTCCTCTTTAACAATGCCATCTTAATTATGGGTATTATCTTAAGAAAAGGTCTTAGGGTGCATTAACATGGCAAAGACCAGATACCGGTCACATTTTCTGACCAGTATTTCGTTTTTTTGGCATGCAGGGGGACACTTGTGTCTGCGGATTCAAGCTGCCCCCATTTGCACCCACATCCACATGTTCTGCCCGAAAACCAGGCAGAAGAATGAGCATTTTATAAGCTTTTTGGAATGCCGACGGTGGGAAAAAAAAACAAACTGTCCATGGAAAATCCATTCAGTGGGGAATGTTGAACAGATTTTCTATTAAAGTCGATGGGGGAGCATTGCATATTGGTTTTCAGACATTTGTAAAACCACAAACCATCTGAAAAACCGACCAATAACCCTTGCTGTGGGGACAAACCCTTAGAAGAATAAAGAAGCTCTGGGATTGTTTTTCAGCCAGTCATCTTAAGCCAGCACTGCGGCAGTACAAGCACTTGGCAATAACCCATCAGACATTCACATTACACTGGTGCACTGCAGATGCCCAGCATTTACCATCTAATGTGTATAAAGCACTGACACACTGTTCAGCATGGACTTTAGAGAATAATAATGCTGTAACCAGAACATTATATGTGTACAAGAAAGGGCACAGGAGGTGCAGAGGTAGCAGTCACTACCAGTCCCTGTAAAACCTGAGGGGGCCCAATAGCCTCCCATCTATACAAAACATCATCAGTATTACAGACTGTGTATAGCAGGTAGGGGCCCTATTATAGATTCTGCATTGAGGCGCAGCAGGATATGGCAGAAGGAAAGAAGCTGAGCTCAAGGATTTGGGGCAGGATTTCTAAAGAAGGGGGAAAAAAAAAAAAGGTAATACTTTGGGTGCGTTCACACGGCAAGGGAAAAATACCGGTCGGTTTATCCGATGAGCGGAGAAAAGCCCTCCCCCTTCAAGGAATCCGTCCCAAAACCGGATTAAAGAATGTGCTTGTAGAATGTTTTGCGGACGGAAAAAATGCCGGGCGGACTGCTGCACGGGTTTTCCATAGGAGCCCGTTGTGCTCATTTTCAGCTGTATTTTCAGGCGGTCTGCCAAACCGTAAACTGCCTGAAAAAACGGCCGAAAAATCGTGCCGTGGGGACATGCTCTTATCCCACCAACATACAGTGATTGACTTTTTGTTCTGCACACACAATGATAGCGTTAATCACTGTATGTTAGCGGGTAACCAGGACTCCCACAATCTCTTAAGACAGTGTTTCTCAACTCCAGTACTCAAGCCCCACCAACAGGTCATGTTTTAAGGATCTCCCACAGAATACTCTGACAATAAGGCCATGTTCACACGGCTTAAAACTGGACGTATTTCAGTCCGTAATTACGTGCCGGAGTGCGCAAATTACGGGCTGAAAACGTCCCAGTCCTTACGGTAATGTACAGTTCTCATAGAGAACTGTGGATTACGTCTCCTCTCCCTGCTCGGCGAATCTGCCGGGCGGGGAGATAAGTGACATGTGAATTACTAGCGGCGTATACGTGCCACTGGTAATGAATGTCTATGGGCCGGCAAGGCGCCGGCCCCCCGCTCCCGGCGTAATTGCAGGGCGTAATTACGCCCTGCAAATACACCGTGTGAACCTAGCCTAATTATATCACCTGTTTCAGGATCTCCAACAGAATGCATGGACTATAATTACATCACCTGTGCAATACTGAGGAAATCCAGAAAACCTGGCCTGTTGGTGGGTCTTGAGGACTGGAGTTGAGAAACACTGTCTTAAGGAGTCCTGTCAGGTTTTACTCTGCTTTGTACCCAGAAATCCTGCTCCAAATCATATACCCCTATATATCACAGAGTTTAGCTTCTCTCCCTCTATCATGTAATGGTGTGTACCACAGAGCTCAGCTTCTCTCTCTCAGCCGACTGGTTCCCCTTAAAGTTATATTCACACTGTGTAGTCAAATTGTGGCTTCTTGACATGATTTCCTCAAAATCTAGCAAAACACCAGGGTCGTTCCTAAAGGCTGGCAATCACTCAGCGAGTACTGTATCAGAGTCACAGGGGGTGGGATGCTAGGCTTTCATCACAACCCCTGAGACACCTAGGCTTCTGACCCATTAGATCACACGAGCAGTGTGGTGGCATAAGTGGCGTGATTACGCCACACCGCTTACGCCACAGCTGTCCGCACTGTGGGGGACAAAGGAGAGCTGAGTAGCTTTTTTATTTCCGTTTAAAAGTTTACACCCGCCTATCTTATAGCTACATGGGGCATGCAGATCCGTACCTATAGGGGGGGGGGCTATATCCCTACCTACTAGGGGCTTATACACATACTTACCGGAGGTGGTGGGGGTGCCACGATAACTACTCACTGACTGGGGGGGGGGGGGGGGGTGTCTATATTCCTACCTAAAAGGGCCCTATACACCTACGTTATAGGTAGGGATCTAGGGGACCTAGATACCTACCTATTGGGGGACCTGTAAGTTTACCTACCTAATGGGATGCTATATACCTACATAGTTGAGGACTGCCTCCCTAGTTTGGAGGTGTACCTCCATACTATACAAAACAAGACTAGAACTTAGTGCACAAATCAGAGCCCCATAGCCGTTTGTGGGCACTTTTATTGTTAAAGGCACAAGGGGGTGGGTCTCATTATTACTACTTGGGGCACATGGAGAGAAATAGGAATTGGTAGGAAAGTGCTGGAAAAGTGAAGAGTCTGATGTTTGTTTTGTAAATGCTAGAATGAAATGTCGTGGATGCTAGAAGACACCATAGCGGTCTAGGACAGGTGAAGAAAGAGAAAAACGTCACGTCTAAGTCCATGGATGTAACTTTACTGTAATCCCTTAGATGTCTGCAGAGCCTGTGTACAACTGGTATCCACCACTGTATGCCGGTAATATTAGTATTAATACAATGGTTTACGTTAGAAATGGTATGGGGGTCCAGTCACTATGTGCTGGTGATATGTAGTCATGGTGTAGCAGTATTATTCGGTCACTATGTGCTGGTGATATGTGATCTTCGTAGATATTAGCCTTGGGATTTTGGATCTGTGCAGCAGTGTTATTTGGTAGTTTTATATGTGGAACATTGGGTTAAAGCTTCTTGCATATTCTGGCTCTGGTTGGTAGTGATGCAATGCGTCGCAACTTATTTAATGGGGGGGGGGGGGGGATTTATTAACCCTGTACTGAGTGCAAATGAACCTGAAAAAGCCCTGGACCAAACACATTGAATAATATCCTCTCGACTCCACCATGAACATGCTCAGTAGCTATGGGATCATTTGCAAAATATTTACACTCAACCCATCAGGTTAGAACTGCTGGGACAAACTTACCATGAGATATGATGGCGCTGCATGAATACATGGAATCTGTCAGCAGTTTCAAACAATAAAAACAGCTGTAGGCACTGTATAGAGGAAGTAGTGAAAAAATATCTTGGGTTCTGGTCATGCACTCTGCATAACCGAGAAATCTTAATTTTAATACCCCTTTGATGATCAGTGCCCAGAGCTCCTCCTCGGCCCAACCACTCAGCTCCAACACTTAGCCTGGAGATCGCTTCTGCTAAAAGACTCCCTCTTAATGTCACTGTAGCATTGATACTTATCCCAAAATATTTCAGAAGTGAAGGTTCAGAATATTTAAAAAAAAGGGTACGTTCACATGACGGAATTGGACGCCGATTCAACGCTGAATCTGCCTCAGAATTGGCATCAAACCCAACGATATTCCGAAGGTGTTTTCCATTGAACCATGGAGACTCATTCCATGTGCAATCTTATCTCTATCACAGAAGCTTTGTTTACCTAAGTTAATGACAAGTTTCAAGTCTCAGAGCTCTGTAGCCATGAACAGTGCCATTTACAAACCTCCAGCACTCCTGTCACTAACATAATCAGTTAGGAACAGCAGGGCTGATAAACCAATCACTGCTAGAAAACCATGGCCTAAACAGGAAGCATGAGTCTGAAGCTGCCTGTGGTTCTATGGTACAGAATGCGGAAAACATCCCTTTTAGTAAGACTATATTTATTCTCACCTTGGGGTACACTTATTAAAAGGGTTTGAAACAGTAGCGATAGTTAAGACTGACGCGTGGTACATACCTAAAAAACCGTCACCCTTTTACTCGCATCGCAAACTGTATTTTTATGGATCTTCAATAAAAGGAACTATGGATTTTTAATGGTGCTGGATTTGATCTTATTGGTCCTACTTGTGCAGGTGATATAGCTTTCAGTTTCTTATGCCATCTTTTGGCTACTTACTTTGCATCAAAAAAGCCACGCTCATTTCCCACGCTTTTTGAAGTGCACGATTAACCTTTAAAATGTGCCACAAAAAACAACATAAGGGTCCCATTGCCTTAAATGGGCATAAGCGCACATCAGGCACATAGCTGTGATTATATATGCACGATTTGTTACATCACGTGCTGTACAAATGATGAGAATGCAGGACCAAAAACAAAAAAAAAAATTATAAGAAAAAAAAAAAAAAAAAATAAACGCGTCAAAAGACGGATCAAATATAATCAAGTTCCTTCTACTGAGGAGAGAAAATAAAATAATGAAAATAAGCATCTGAAAATAAAAAATTAAGAAAATACAGATAAAAAACATGCTTAGAAATGCGCATTTCTCTGGTGAAATAATTCACTGCAGAAAAAATAAGTTGTGTGAACATAATGAGCATTGTCACACCAGGTATGCCAGTGTTTTGCACACAATATGAGCCAGAATTCCTCTACATTTTCATATCACGGCAATGGACAAACACCGGTCAGTTTATCCTACCGGCATTGGTCCGGTTTGTGTGCCGTCCCCATGGCCGCGAGTAGGGGCGGCTATTCTCCGCGATGAGCGGAGAAAAGCCCTCCCCCTTCACATTCACGTTTGCGGCCTGTTTTCCAGACGGTCTGCAAAACCGCAAACTGTCTGAAAAAAAGCGCTTGGGGACTTGCCCTAACTCCACTCCTTGGTCTAGTAAACACACTGTTAGAGCCATTAGCTCAGATTATACAAAAATAGCACAACACCTTCCAGAATACTACAAACCACACACGAGTGTAAAACAAACGTAAAAATATTTTAAAAAAAGCACAAATCCACAATAAATGTTTTTTAATCACCTCCTGCCACCTCATTTGAGCATTCATCCAGTGGATTTCTAGTTATATCTGCATCTGGTAGCGCAGAGGTAAACAAACAACACAGCTCCCATCGCAGTTGTCACCGAGTTTTCTTAAAGGGGTTGTCTCACTACATTGAGACATCTTACCTCAGTCCTGTTTTCTTGGTTTCACTTTGAATTCAGGGGCGTGTTTACTGACATCTACTAGGCTGCAGTAGAAGCCAGGTCTGTAGCTATAGCAACCAGTGCTGGCAGCCTATCAGGCTAGATCAAACAGATCTGTAGCTATAGCGACCTGAGGAGGTGATACAGCCCATACAAGAGGGGATATCTAGGATTAGGTAGGACACTGGTAATGGACACATATTGCAAAGTGACTTGTTTTTTGCAAGATCTTTAACAAAGTGCAATCCTTATAGTGAGACAACCCCTTTAAACCACTGAAAAGCAACTGTTTTCAGTGTCAGACTGGGCTGCCTGGGGCCCACTCAGAGTTGACTCTTAGGGTGTGTTCACATAATGTCTTGCGTCCGTGTGAACATTCGGATCCAGAGACGCATCTAACAATTAGCAGTGAGTTTATCACTGCCGGCAACGACACATGAGCGATCGCCGCTGCGTGTTTGCATCGCACCTGTTCATGTCATTGCTTGGATCGCATCCAAAAGACAGACCCGACAGGTGCGATGCAAACACGCAGCGGCGATCTCTCATGTGTCATTGCCGGCAGTGATAAACTCACTGCTAATTGTTAGATGCGTCTCTGGATCTGAATGTTCACACGGACGCAAGACGCCATGTGAACATACCCTCAGGGCCCACTCTACAGGTACTGCACATTATGACTCTTGTCATCTGTCTTTCTCCTTGGAAAGCAGCCACAGATCTGCCATGCTCAGGGGTTTAACATGCCCAGGGGCCACCAGAGGCTATCCCTGCTCCCTTATGGGTCAGTCCAAGCTCAACTGTCTCTATGATGTGGAAAAGTATCCTGATAGACATTACTGATCAGGGGCCTGGGAAAGCTGGGTGGCAACCTCTTGTATAGCCAATAATCAGCGTGCCCTGAATGAGATAAAACTGATAACCGGCAAAACTTGGGACTGAGGATCTCCTCTTTGCTGTGGATTTTTAAGGGGAGTTTCTTCTACGGAATGCACCTGAGCAACAAGTCATCTGTATAGGAAATCATCAGGGTTAGGGAGGACACAGTGCGGTAAGTGATGGCAGGAAGGTTAGTACACAATTCAATGCATGCAAAGCGAAAGCCACAGGTATTACAGGTTTGGGACAGGTGACATGCACAAAGGATCCCCTGTACAGGAGCCCCACCCCCACGTTTAAAGGGACAGAACGCACATGCTTAGCACATAGAACACGGTACATACCGAGCACCACACACACCACGTCCAAGACTACGAATGGGATCCTCGTTTTGTCAAACATGTTGCTGTTTTTGCTGTCAGCGACTGAATGGCCGCCAGCAGGGAGACAAGTGCCGGTCACTGGAGGAGGTGCAGCAGTCTCATGTGTGGCACTCCAATTAGAGGCGCTCTTATGTGACAGCGGCAGAGAAGTTAAAGTCCACGTGGGCGTGACGACGACAACGCAGGAGAAGCGCGGGTTATCAATGAGCACGGACAGATAACATTACAGGAAGCGGCTGCAGTCAGAGACTATCGCACATGACATCACAGTGTGCCCGGGACTCCCGTCTGCCTGCACAGGGAGGCTGCGGCTGAGTAATGTTGATGGGACAGGCCACAAAGAGAGCGACGTGACGTAAGACCCGGCATCGACCAATTATAGACCACGATGTCGCAGTGGGCGGTGACGGGGCGTGACCGAGTCTCGTCAGGGCTACAGATCCAATGGGCGAGGGCGTGGCTATGTTAATCTACTGGGCTGGGTCGAGGAATGTAGTAGGAGTGCCAGGTTACGGCTGGTGCGGGAGAGCTCGCGGGCACCGGGATGCGAGGAAGAAGGGGGGAGGCTAAGGCGCGGCCGTCAGCACGCGGCGCGCAAGGCGTCGCGACGTCATGTCATTGCTAAGCGTTTCTGTGGCGCGCAGCGGCGTCATGAGGGCGCGGCGCACGTGCCTATCCCGTTGGAAAAGTCTGGGAGATCTGATAAGCATGCCTGCTCTATGGGGCGCACTGAACAAGAATAAAGCAGGGAAATATCATTGGCTGAACGTTTACTGGCAGGTGTGTATATATCCAGCAGAAGGACGTACATACACTAGGGACGTGCAATGTGAAAGGGGATTTCCAGGTGAATTTGTAAAATACATTGGTGCTACTGGAAGAACAGAAAAAAGTCCTACTTTCCTGAGCTGCAGGTGCTCTGTCTTCACTGGCTGCAGCAGTCATGTGCCAGCTTCTGACATCACCATTCAGAAGTGAAAGCTCCAAACAAAGATGTCTGGAAAGGCCACACAACTGGTGCAGACAAGCAATGACTGCATCAGTGATGCTGTGACTGGAAGTAAGAAGACTGGTCCAGAGCACTGGTACCATTGGAATGGAGGTGACTGGGGAGGGTGCACATCACATTTGGCGTGGGCACCAGGAAAGCTCTCTAACTATACACAGGCTTGGACTGTCCCAAAGAGGAAATTCCCGATTGACCTATTAGAATAGCAGGCATGGGGATACTTTTCAGAAAGAGAGGCAGAAAGCAAAGAAGCTTGTGAAGTGATATACAGTTATTCCAATTCAAAAAACAGTGGCACATTATGGACTAAAGAAACTATCAAAAGGGACATAGGAATTCTGGAAAAAGCATTACTGCTAACTAGGATACATGGAAAAAAATTGAGGTTCTTAGTTCACACTTTTGGCCAAAACTGCTTAAAGGGGTTTTGCCACGATTGTAATGTTGACTGTTGGATACTCCAATAATGGGTTTTTATTCACTTTTTAAATATATGTGATTACAAAAATTGCAGTCTGAGGGCTACAGCCTTCCTTACATGCCCTTGGTTACTTCAAGAGGTTATTAGATACGGCCTGACATAGAGCTGGATGGGCTTGCAGAGAGAGCTTCTTATCTGATGAGACTGAGCTGCAGAAGTTTTCAAGGCACCGGGTAGCAATATGTTTTCTTTTGTATACAGAATAAACTAGTTGTAGTGTGATTAGATCCTGCTTTTCTGATGACGAGAACATGAAGAAGCTTTCAAGCTGCTGAGGGAAAAACTGTTGTCTTTTGTATACAGAATCCACAAGTTGCATTTGATTATTTCAGTGAACATTTCACACGATCCTTATGCAGCTTTGTGCGCTGGCTGTGTGCGTCTCTCTCTCTTTCAGCTCCGTGATTTGTTTACATTAGCTTCTTAGCAGATAAGGCTCCTCCTGGCAAAACCCCTTTAAGCCCACCTCCCAATCTTCAAGGGGACCTCAAATGCAGGTGGGTCCTATGCTATTGTTACCTCTCTATTGGGTCCTGTTCAGACCTCCATACTTTAGGGAGCGAAGATACCTGCTTCAAAGAACACTGCACTGATTTAAAACCTGAGAAGGTGGGTGCGGTGCAAAAACCAAAATGGAGGCAGCCACTCCTCCCTACATATAATCAAAAGCAACATTTGGTTTTGCACATCAAAAAAACTTTGTTTAAAAAAAAAAGCACAAATGCACACTGGTGTGGCAGCAATATATACATATATTCAAATTCAAAAAACAGTGGCACATTATGGACTAAAGAAACTATCAAAAGGGACATAGGAATTTTGGAAAAAGCATTACTGCTAACTAGGATACATGGAAAAAAAATAGAGGTTCTTAGTTCACACTTTTGGCCAAAACTGCTTAAGCCCACTTCTCATCAGTGATATACAGTGGCAGGTGGGTAGGCTCCAAGCATCATCTCCACTGGTGGGACCCAAGAATTAACCACACTGATGGACCCCAAGAATCATCTCCGGTGGTGGGCCCCAAGAATTATCTCCACTGGCGGGCCCCAAGAATCATCTACACTGGTGGGCCCCAAGAATTAACCACACTGATGGACCCCAAGAATCATTTCCGGTGGTTGGCCCCAAGAATCAACTTAACTGGTGGACACGATTAATCAACTTCACTGGTGGGCCTCAAGAATCAACTCTACTTGTGAGCCCCAGCCACCCTAGTCGACACTCCATTTAGGCTAAGCATATCCATAGGATTCAGTGGTCCAATGGAGTCCAAAAGTACACTACTCACAAAAAGTTAGGAATATTTGGCCTTTGGTTGAAATTTGTGGATGAAAATAAAATTTCCCAAAATAGTTTTTAAATGAACCAAATGAGCCCATTTCTTATCTTTGTAATGCACATGTCCAACTGTTTAATGTTTCAGTACTGTTTGCACAACTTGCTGATCTCTAACAAGGAGCTTAATGGCAAAATTCACATCAGGTGTTTGATCCCTGAATCGCTCAATAAGTTTAGAGGATCATTTTGGGATATAAAGCGGTTGTCTCACTACAAGGATTGCTGCTTTTTATGTTAAAAATCTTGCAAAAACAAGTCACTCTGCAATATATGTCCATTAACAGTGTTCTACCTATTCCTAGATATCCCCTCTTGCATGGGCTGCATCAGCTCCTCAGGTCACTATAGCTACAGACCTGTTTGATCTATCCTGATAGGCTGCTAGAAGTGGTCGCTATAGCTACAGATCTGGCTTCTACTGCAGCCTAGAAGAAGCCAGTAAACATGCCCCTGAATTCAAAATGGAACCAAGAAAACAGGACTGAGGTAAGATAAATCAATGTAGTGAGACAACCCCTTTAAACATTCCTCCTCATCATGCTGTTCACATTTTAACATGATGAAACCAAGACAACACCTTACAATTGAGCAATAGTACCTTGCCACTGCAAGGATTCATGCCAGATACTCTCAGGTGAAACTGGCCACCGCGGTTAGAGTGTCACAGATCCAAAAGAAACAATTTTTTGCAAAGCTAAAATTTAACTTTTAATTATTCTCATATAAAAGAAAAAGACACGACATACGTATACCTATAATTATGTCATATAATCTCTGAACAGGTGATTAATTAGGTAATTCAGTAAATATATGTTTCAACTCATGTGACCAAATGGTTCGTTAGTAGGAGTAAAAACTCTGTCCTTTAGATATAAAGATTTATGTTGAGAGATCCAAAATTGGGTATGTTCACATGGCACGTGTTCTACTCCGTGTTTGGATTCATCTGTTGGACTCCAAACGGACCGCAACACGTATCGAATAAATAGCAGTGTGATTTACATTGCTTTTATTAGAAACACGCGTCGGCGTTCACACGAGTGATCAACGATGCGTGTCTCACTGCGTCTTTCGGATCCCGAACCGAAAAGGGCGACCCCGACCTAGGGAGGCTAGCCCTATAAACCACTAAACACGAATAAATTAAAAAAAGATATAACAAAGGTAAGTATATCAAATCGGATGGGTTCTGTTCAAACCAGATCTGTTTTGGATTTATTAGTGTTTAGTTGGTGGCTCTCACCTCCCTTAAACGTGCCTGGAGTTGTGTGGCATTTATCATCCAGTACCGCACGGCATTGTTTATAATGAATTGGTCATCAGTGAGTGATGGATCCAAAGAACGTCCACTTCTCTGCCTTTCTGTGATTATTCCAGTCTTTCTGTAACTCTGTTACAACCTGCTGATGACTCTTTGTGACTCTCTAAACTCAGTAGCCACTTCTGTCTGAGAGCATCCTGCTTGAAGCTTTGCAATGGCCAGGTACTATTGATCAATTGTAAGGTGTTGTCTTGGTTTCATGATATAAAAATGTAAACAACATGATGAGGAGGACTGTTTAAATCACAATTCAAATTGATCCACAAAATTTATTGTGAGTTTCAAAGATCAAATACCTGTTGTGAATTTTGCCATTAAGCATTTGGACATGTGCATTCTAAAGGTAAGAGATGGTATCATTTTGTTCATTCAATAAATTTTATGTTCATCCTAAAATTTTGTCCAGAAGCCAAATATCCCTAGCTTTTTCTGAGTGGTGCTAGTTCTTTAGGCCTCTGTTTGTCTAGGATACGGTTGTATAATGCAAAGGGAAAGAAAATATGTAGTGGCACAGAGGCCTATGCTATTCTATACAACAGTCATTATAAATCGTCTTTATTTTTTATGATGGGATCCTATGGGGGATGAATGCCTGTACTTGTCATCCATTAGAAGCTTCCCTTTAACAGATACAGCCTGGTGTGTATTAAACGGATGTCAGAAACATATTGTGCCTTTTTATTTTTCTGCAGTGCCACCAGTAATGTATAATAAACTATCCACCAGCAAAAGCCCTTTATTGTATATACCATGCCACATGCATTAAACAGATGCCTGTTACCGAAACTAAATAGTGGCACCCATCACCTGTAGGGACCCACTGTAAAAAAAAAAAACAAAACAACAACAAACAGAACGTGCTTTAATGTATGTTTTTTTTTCTGGATGTCATACAGTATAATGTAGGCTTCTCTGCTATTCCATGGGGTTTCCTTTGCGGTATACAGACAAAGACCAGCCAAAAAGGAGGCACTTTTGGCATTTATCTGGCCATTTGATTCTATGGATACATTTAGCGTGTACCTCAGCAGCTTTCCTGGCACACACACTGAATGTGCATCACAAATGTGGTGTATCCCTAATCTTAAACAATTGGAAGGATGGTCTATGGTCCATGTGTGGTTAACTTACAATCCACCAATAACAGCCATAAAATGAATAAAGGGGTCATCCATTAGTTGAAAAAGAAATGTCTGTGTCGTTAGGGGGGTCGATGGCTTAAAAATAGCAAACAAAAACCTGTTAAGGCTATGTTCACGGCTGATTTTGAGACGGATTTCAGTCCGTATTGCAAGCTGCACTGCGCACAAATACGGCTGAAATCCGTCCCTGTCTTTCCGGTAATCCACAGTTCTCATAGAGAACTATGGATTCCGTCTCCTCTCCCCACTCGCACGATATGGCGAGCGGGGAGAGAAGGGACATGTCAATCATTCATGGCATATACGCACTGAGAATAATGAATGTCTATGGGGCCAGCAGGCTGCCGGCCCCGCCCTGCTCACTAGCACACGGCGTAATTGCGGGGCGTAATACGTCCCGAAATTATGCCGTGTGAACATAGCCTAAACTAAACCACCTTAAACCCCTTAAGCCGAACGCCTCAGAAGTAGTTAATGACCAGTGATATTTTTTTAGTTTTTGCCTCCTTGCGTTTCAACAGATGTAACTTTTTTATTTTTTCAATGACGCAATTGTATGAGGCCTCGTTTTATTCGAGACAAGTTGTACTTTATGGGGGAATAGTTTAAGTTCACTTATAAATTATGTCTGTATTTATTTTTTATTTTTTTTTACACCATTCAAATTTCTCATTTAATAACTTGTTAGATTAATTATACAGGTTATTACGGTCGTGTGGATACCTAATATGTGTAGGTTTTTTTGTGTGTAATTTATGCACAATTATTTTTTATTAAATATTTATTTTTATTTTATTTTAATTTTTTTTACACTTTTTATGATTTTTTTTACTTTTTTTTTTTTAAATCCCATGATGGGAGAACTGTTTTACATTTTTTATATTTTTTTTTACATTTAGTAATGTATTAGCATATTCATATATTCTAATACATTATAATCTGTGTCAGTCTGACACAGGCAGTGATCAGGACGCCACACAGTGTGTCCTAGTCACTGGCTTAGTACACAGACAGCTCTGGGGCCACGCTAGGTCCCCAGAGCTGACTGTGCAGCCGTTCCCCGAGCTCTGTCGGGTGACCGGGTGTTCCGATCATCTGACAGAGCAGAGAAACCCTTTGATTGCGCTGCGGTAACGCACCGCCACAATCAATGGGTTAAAGCACCGGGTTGCGGAGGTTTCCTCTGCTCCCCGGTGCTCGCAGGAGATGCTCTGGGATCGGGGCTGTGTAGTAGAGCCCTGATCCCAGCGGAGCTGCGGCCCCAGGCGCCGCATACCCCGAATTCTGCAGCGACATCTAAAGACGTCGCTGCAGACGAACGTCCCGCACCAGCCGACGTCTAAAGTCAGCGGGCGGTTGTTAAGGGATTAATGAGCTCAGGCATTTACTTATAAAGCTCAGAAAGTCATAATGGGCCTTGTTATCAACTGGACCGCCGTGTTACTGCACAGGGTACACCAGTGATATGTAAGAGGATTAAAGGGGTTGTCTCACTACAAAGATTAGCTTACAACATGTAGGGAACTGTAAATTAAGACTTTTTCCAAATAGATTGCTTTCTTTATTTTGCTTTGTCGAGGAGATAAGGTTTTTTTTTTATCTGCTCTGAGTGGACACAGGTTTCTCTGATCCTCACTCTCCTTCTCTGCTCTTTGTCTTATCTGAGAGCAGAGAGTCACATTACCACAGGTCAGCACACTGGACTGCTGGCAGCTTGAGATAAGAGAGTGTTATCTCTAACAAACAAAGGAGAGTAATTACTTTTGTTTACTCTGACCCTTTCAGCTCTATGGATAACATATCCTGCTTTCATGCCAGTGCAATTAAAAGAGCTGTGAATACAGAGCTGATATGGTAACTACTGCTATTGAACCACCCACAGGCTGACGAGGAAGAGAGACAGGATGCTGCTTTTGGATCTGTGAAACAGCATGGCGAAACAACCCCTTTAATATCTTGTGTCCACTAGACAAGAACAGGAAATAGGTGTAGATCATAGTAAAATGAAAGCATATTTCATGTAACTAAACATGTAATAAATGCTTTGTTAGGCATGGAGTAGATAGGATGTGTGTCTTGTTGAGTATGTATGGGAAGTGATCATAGAGACATGGTAAATCCAAAATAAGTTATTAGAATTGAGGGAGAGTGGATATACAAAGTACAGGTTATCCTAGCAGAGTAAAGGGTTTGTCCAAAAATTAAGAATTCCATTGACATCACCTATCAGAATGTGAACAGTGTTCTTTCCCCCGCTCCCCCGGCGCTTGCAGGAGCTCTGCTGGGCACAGGGCTGTATAGTACAGCCCCGTTCTCAACGCTGCTGCGGTGCCAGGAGCCGCAAACTCCGATGTCTGCAGCGACGTCAAAAGATGTCGCTGCAGACGAACGAACTGAAATGCCCTCCATCAAAAGACGGTGGCCGGTAGTTAAGGAGTTAAGGCTAAAAAGCACCACATCAATGCCACTTAGACAGCATAGTCAAAATTACTCCAGGATAGTAACACTCAAAACCAGACTCCTGTATTCTGTATACTCAATAGTACCCTGAGGCACATTTGTCCCAATTTTTAGTTTTTACTATTGGGTTTAGGTATAAATATCCCTTTAAGATGTAGCAGAGCTCATGCATGCTCCTATGAAGAAACCACCAGCTGGGCTGTAGAATTAGTCAGTAGAAATTTACTAACTCCAACTCAGGCTATAAAATAACACTTTAATTTGTTAAAATGCATAGCTCCCTCATATTTAGAAAATGTTTAGAAACCTTACGGATGCAATAAGCATATAAGGGAGCTTTCACACAGCGCAGTTTTGGTGCAGTTTTAAACTGCCTTTATAACCAGTAAGCTTCTTTCAGTTGTCTAAATTGTTCAAAAATGTGTTTCAAGTAAGTAATCAATTACTGAGTTTGAAGTCTTGTGGGTTACAAACACACTAATTGATTACTCACTTTCCAAACAGTTTATATAACTGAAAGAAGCTGCTGGTAATAAAGACCGTTTAATTGGAACGCAGTTAAGACTGTGCTGTGTGAAAGCAGCCTAGTGCTATCACTTTACTAAATTGTTAGGCCATGTTCACACGGCTTATTTGGGCACGTATTTCAGCCCGTAATTTGCGGCGTACTGCGCGAATTACGGGCTGGAATACGTCCCATTCATTACGGTAATCAGTTCTCCTAGAGAACTATGGATTACGTCTCCTCTCCTCGCTCGGCGAATCCGCCGCGGGGGGAGATAAGTGACATGTCATTTACTAGTGGCGTATACGTGCCGCTAGTAATGATAGTCTATGGGCCAGCGAGGTACCGTCCCCCCGTCCACACGGCGTAATTGCGGGGCGTAATTATGCCCCGCAATTAAGCCGTGTGAACATGGCCTTAGAGTATGTTCACACAGCTGAATTTTGGCACTGAATCAGCATGGAATCCACACCTAAAATCCCTGGTAGTCAGTGCAGATTTTGGACATGGATTTGATGCTGATTTCAGTGGCAGATTTTAATTTTTTGAAACAATGGAAGGTCAGATTTGGATGTTTCTGGCACAGATTAAGCGCTGCCTCCGTGTCAGAATCATTATTCAAATCAGCTGTATGTGAGCTATATATAAAGGAATTGCAGTTAGAATGTGGTAATAGTTGAAAGTTAGTTTTCCTCATCCCCAGAGATAAGGAGAGGAATGCTGGCTGCACAGGTAAACAAAGACACCTGTATCCTATTATAGCACTTATCAAACTGACAATAGCCTGTTTTAGCAATAAAGTGAAAAAGAAGAAACTGTCTGTTTCAGCACATATCAAGAACTGATGAGTAGAAGGCGTAGTCCCACTCTTATTTGTTGTATGTGCTAATATTCACAGAGAGCATACTGCTGCACGCTAAATGAAGGAACAACGAAGAGAGCCTTCTGTTATGCAGAGAAGCCGAAAACCAGTCCAGATGTGGGAAAGAACTGCGCATAGGGTAAGGAAGGTTACATGTCATGTAAATGTCATGACAAAATCTCCTTACATAAGTTAATACCCTGTTACTCAGAAAGGGAGCATGTTACCTATATTTTTCTAATTGAAACCAGATACTGAAACATATTCTTTTCATCTGTTTTCTGATTGTAGATTTTATAGATCCATTTTCAATACATTATTAGAGGGGTAGCTATCTTGCCTCAGCTAGTATTCTTCCATGTTAACAGCAATTCAGGGATATGCTTTGCAGCAGCTTCATGGACATTGGAAACAGTAGTATGGAGATGACCTATAGACTTCTTTGGGAGAGTGTTGTGGGCATGCTCTTTGACCTGCTTTGATGTCACTCTGCAAGAATGGAGAGGAGGAGATCTGTGGCTATTACATTTTGTCAGTGGGGGATCCAGTGTCATCTGACCCTATCAACAAAGTTTGGCGTTACAAAGAGTAAGCATATGGCGTAACAAAACTCGCAAGTACGACAGGCTTATAACATAAAAAAACAAGCAATGATGTCATGGTAAAATATAACAACAAATCGTAATAAGAAGTCAATGAAAAGTACTGCACTGTTACTTCAATGTCCAAGAAAAGACAGGAAATGCTACAGTCATAAATATAAGCATAGTCAGTGCAGCAAATAATCAACTGAAGAATAACAAGTCACAAGAAAAACACTGTTATGCGGCCTCTGCATGTAAAGGGACTTTGATAGTCCAGAATAAGAGCCTGAAACAAGAATGTAGGGCTCAGCCGTAAGGCAAACCAACAAGACATACAACATAACAATCCACACTCACTCACACACATTCACACCGGGAAGGGAAAGGGGTGGGGGGAAGGTGAGGGTGATGATACCAAGGCTTTAAAATGAAAATTTAAGGCACAAGATCTTGTTCTCCTCCTACTAGGAGGAGGAGAATGGTTTTCTGCAGTGGAAATGTGTCCCATTGTTATAATGACAATACCCTGTCTATACACTAAGGGCTAGTTCACACGGCTTATTGCCGACGTAATTGCGGGGACGGATTTCGCACCGCAATTACGCCGGCTGCCGTGCAGCAGGGGCGGGGCAGGGGGCCGGCAGCTCGCCGGCCCCATAGTCATTCATTATTCACAGCGCGTACACGCCGTAAATAATTGACATGTCACTTTCTCCCCCCTCGGCGTATTCGCCGAGCGGGGAGAGGAAACGGAATCCATAGTTCTCTATGAGAAATGTGGATTACCATAATGACAGAGACGGATTTCAGCCGTACTGCAGTGCAAATACGGCGCGTAGTACGGCTGAAATCAGTGCCCAAATCAGCCGTGTAAACGAGCCCTAAGGGAACGAAAGGCGGAAGAATCTTTAAATTGGAGCCCCGGCGCCCATGTCCTAATTAGCAGCCGGGCCTGGTCGGCTAAAAGTTCCTCCATGTGATAAACATGGGAAACTTCAGCGAACCAGTCTTCAATGGAGGGTGGATCTGACGATTTCCAGCGTCTAGGAATAACCGTTTTAGCCGCCTGCAGTAAATGTCTGAGAAGGGACTTTTTATAAGTTGAGACCCCAAGATCGAACATAAACAACAGGGCTGCCTCAGGGATCTTTGGGATAGATAGTCCCAAAATATCCTTAAGGGCACAGTACATCGCGTTCCAAAAGCCCGTCAGGGAGGGACATTCCCACCATATAGGATGCATAGTCCCTTTAGAAGTTCCACAACGCCAACATGTCTCCGGAACTTGTGGGTACCATTTATGGAGTAATTGGGGGACCCTATACCATCGGGACAAGATTTTGAAACTCGTCTCCTGGGCCTTCGTTGCTACAACGGCCTTATGAGTGATGCCGAAACATTTGTGCCACTGTGAAGGAGAAAACCGCTTACCAAGGTCTCTCTCCCAGGCCGCACAATAGGAAGGAAGGTCCAGCTGATCACTAACTGAGAGTTTAGAATAGAGCATGGAGATAGAATGCCTCGGGGGCGAATGTTGGAGACACATTTGCTCAAATTTGGTGAGGGGTCTCTGGGCAATAAACGTGTTACCAAAAGAGGATAGAAAATGCTTCAATTGAATATATTGATAAGTGGAAGAGGCATGGGTGGGGGACCCAACGGATAATCCTGAGAGTGGGAGAAGCTGACCTCCCACCATCACCTGGTTAAGCGCAAAGGGGTTAGTTTAGAACTAACACCTTCCACTCCCTCCTCAGGCCCAAAGCTCAGGCCCCGGTCACTGACCTCTGTGCTGAAGACCTGGCCACTCACTTCAAAGACAAAATTGACAGCATCCGGCAAAACATCACATCACAATCCCCAATTAACACCCATCCGGTCCCTCCCCGCACATCCTCTAATCTGCTCTCAGCCCTTGACCCGACATCAGAAGAAGAAGTGTCCAGGCTTCTGTCTGCTCGCCCCACCACTTGCTCTAGTGACCCCATTCCCTCCCACCTTGTCCAGTCCATTTCTCCAGCTGTCCTCTCTCACCTCACGACAATCTGTAACCTCTCTCTCTCCACTGGGATCTTCCCCTCGTCCTTTAAACACGCTGTTATAACTCCCTTACTTAAAAAGCCCTCTCTGGACCCCTCCTGCGCCAACTACTGACCAGTCTCTAACCTGCCCTTCATCTCCAAACTCCTGGAACGCTTGGTCTACTCTCGCTGATCCACTATCTCTCTGCTAACTCTCTTCTAGACCCTCTGCAATCCGGTTTCCGCACCCTACACTCCACGGAAACTGCTCTTTCTAAAGTTTCAAATGATCTCCTGACAGCAAAATCTCAGGGTAACTACTCATTGCTGCTTCTTCTGGATCTCTCTGCAGCGTTTGACACTGTGGATCACCACCTCCTCCTCAACATGCTCCGCGCCATCGGTATCACGGACACCGCTCTCTTGGTTCTCTTCCTACCTCTCTGACCGCTCCTTCAGTGTCTCATTTTCCGGTTCTACCTCCTCTCCTCTCCCTCTTGCTGTCGGGGTTCCTCAGGGATCCTCTCCTCTTTTCACTCTACACAGCCCCCATTGGACAAACCATCAGCAGATTTGGCTTCCTGTACCATCTCTACGCTGATGACACTCAACTATACACTTCCTCCCCAGACATCACTTCTGCTTTCTACAAAACACCAGTGACTGTCTGTCCGCTGTCTCTGACATCATGTCCTCTCTCTATCTCCAACTAAACCTCACTAAAACTGAACTTCTAGTCATCCCACCATCTACTAACCGACCTCACCCTGCTATTTCTCTCTCAGTGTGTGGTACCACCATAACTCCTAGGCAGCAGGCCCGCTGTCTGGGGGTTATACTAGACTCTGATCTGACCTTCACCCCCTATATCAAATCCCTTGCCCGCTCTTGTCACCTGCACCTCAAGAACATCTCCAGAATCCGTCCATTTCTCACTGTGGAAACAACTCAAACTCTCATTGTTGCTCTTATTCATTCTCGTCTTGACTACTGTAACTCCCTACCTGTTGGTCTTCCTCTCTGTAACTCGCCCTCTCCAATCTGTCCTGAATGCAGCAGCAAGGCTTGTCTTTCTTTCCAGCCGCTATACTGATGCCTCTACCCTGTGTCAGTCTCTGCACTGGCTGCCTATTCAGTACAGAATACAACATAAACTCATCACTCTCAACATAAGGCTACTCCACAGTGTTGCACCCCCTACATCTCCTCCCTTATCTCTGTCTACCACCCTACCCGCTCTCTCCGCTCTGCTACTCATCTAAGACTACACACCTCACTCATCCGAACCTAAAATGCCCGTCTCCAAGATTTCGCACGTATTGCACCAGTTCTCTGGAACATGTTACCTTGTGATCAGGACACACTCACAACCCTCACAGTTTTAAGTGCGCTCTGAAAACTCATCTTCTTTGACAAGCTATCAAAATCCCTAATTGTCAACCCCCCAAATTCTGTCACAGATTCGTCACTTCCTGCACTTCGGCACCCACAGGCACTTATCTGTATATAGATGTATGGTTGGGATTGCAGGTTCATCCACATTTTATGTATACTACCCCATATTTATGTAACATGGTGGTCCATTGTAAACCAAGCACTTGTCAGCCTTTGTTTCACCCATACACCCTAATAGATTGTAAGCTCTTGCGAGCAGGGCCCTCACACCTTGTGTCTCATTTGTCAGTAGATTTTTATTTTTTTTTATAATGTAATGTCTGGTTTGTCTGTGCTTATTCCCTCTATATTGTAAAGTGCTGCGGAATATGTTGGCGCTATATAAATAAAGATTATTATTATTTTATAACTCTCAAAGAAAGAGTACGAACCCACACTGGGTGGGGAGGAGGGATTATTTTAAATTGACATAAGAGGTCCTAACCTGTCAATCAAATTGTGATATGCTTTATGTGAGCTAATCGAGGCTATGGTATGTTTGACAGAGTAGGAAAAAGGGTTATGGTTCCCTAGAGATGAGTTCCAAACCCAGGGGAGCGAGGCGAGATAAGGAAGACACATCACGTGCAATGCGTGTCCAAATCTTTTTATCGTCCCGGCACACCATGTCCAGCACTCGTGCATATGCTGAGGCTAGATAATACTTCCTACATTCGGGTAACCCCAGTCCCCACAGAGTCTTGTGTCTGGTCAACACAGCGTAGGAGAGTCTAGGGCGGACGGAGGGCCAGACAAATGATGTAAAAAGGCGCTGTATACGCTGGGATGTAGGTAGGGATCGTCTGCAACAGATAAAGTATACAGGATAGTATTGCCATTTTCAAAATAATGACCCTATCAAACCTGTTTAGTCCAAGAAGTTAAGTCCCGAGTAATTAGTTTGAGTGCAGATTTGAAATTGAGGGAGAAAATGTTCGACAGGGCTGTTGGAATGATAATCTCCAGATAAGATAGGCTTTTGGATGGCCACTTGAAGGGATAGTCTAATTTGAGCTGGTTTAAAACAGAAGAGGGTAAACCTACACCTACACTAAATGACTTGGAAATGTTTATTTTGAAATACGACCAGATTGTGAACGTGCAAAGTTTAGACATAAGGGACGGGAGGGATGTGACTGGGTTGTTTAAATATAACAGGAGGTCATCCGCAAACACTTATATTCGTTCCCCGCAATATTAACTCCTGTTATGTCTGGGCTATTACATTTTGCGGAAAGTAAATTTTCCATAACCAGGACATACAAGAGGGGGGATAAGGGGCAGCCCTACCGCGTGCCATTAGCAATCGCAAATGGCTCTGAGAGGGTGCCATTAATTTTCAACTTGGAAGTGGGGGCATGATAAAGGGCTAAAATTTTTGAAAGAAAGGTAGGTCCCATCCCCAGACGCCGGAGGATAGAAATTAAAGATGGCCAAGAAATCCTATGAAAAGCCTTTTTGGTGTCTAGGGATAGGACCATTAAGGGAATTTTACGAGACTGGGCATGATGTATAATGTCTAGGGTTTTCAAAGTGTTGTCCCGAGCTTCTCTGCCAGGGACAAAACCCACTTGATCAGGATGTACAAGGTCTGGAAGCACTGAATTTAGTCCATTTGCCAGAAGTTTAGCGTAGATCTTGAGATCCACGTTTAATAGGGAGATTGGGCGATAGCTACCGCAAAGGGAAGGGTCCTTGTCTGGTTTGGGTATAAGGGCCAATGTTGCATGAGCGGGAAACGGACTATCTATGGAGACGTGGTTAGAGGCTCGCAATAGTAAGGGAGTTAATTCCTCCTGGAAAGCCTTATAAAATTTGTCAGTAAATCCGTCAGGACCCGGGCTTTTCCTGCCCGGCAGGGCTAGAATAACAGAGGAGACTTCTAAGGCAGTGAAAGGGGATTCAAAGTCGGAAAAATTAATACCTGAGTGAACTGGAGGGAGAGAAGGGAATTCCAGTTACGCTGTGGGGGCAGTGGAAAGTTGTAGATTATATCATTTAGAATAAAAGGCATGAAACGTTTTACTGACCTCTTCCGTGGTATGGACCAGGGTGCCACCCGTGGATCTAATCTGAGGTATATGTGATTTGGCCATAAGTTGTCTTAGCACCCTCGCTAGCATCTTCCCGCTCTTGTCACTGTATTCATAGAGCCGGCTATGGCCAACCTGCAAGAAGCGTCGCCAAGAGGACTCCAATAGTCGTCTTACCTCCAGTCTTCAGAGAACGATTCTCGCAATGTGTCTGCTGATAGGGTGCACTTGTGCTTAAGTTCCAATGCAGAAACCCTAGATGAGGCCAAATTTTGTTTAGCTGCTCTATCGTTCTTCAACCTCGAACCATGCCTGATCAGGACCCCCTGCACTACACATTTGATAGCTTCCCACTGAACTGTCGGGGCAGAGGTGTCGTTCGCATGATCCTGGATAAAGTTTGCAATGGTTTGGGAGATATCTGCTAAATAAGCAGCATCTAGTAACAAGGACTTATTTAAACGCCATGACCAGGCAGGCCTCGAGGAAAAGGGCAGTGTTAGCAAGCAATAAACTGGTGTATGGTCAGTTGAGGGGACCAGAGAGTCCAGGATGGGCGGGTGAGCTGACAAATGGGCCCCATATCCCTCCATTATGCCTTGCTTAGGCGTCGTGCTTTGTTCCCATGCTGCGGGCCCTTTCAGGGCTGCTACCGGGGCTGCAGCCCGGAGCCGGTCGGGCCGCAGGTGTCCGGCAGGGTCACGTTACGTGCAGTTCCTAGATGTGACCGGCGCGGTGTCTGCTGCTCGCAGCGCGACGGAGGGAGAGAGGTTGCAGCCACAGGGAGCGAGGAGGAAGCCGAGGCGCCATCTTCCTGATCCACATGGTATGCGGCCTCTTCGGCGGACTGTCGGAGAGGAAATGGGACCTGGGTTGTGATGAGTTAAAGATTCGGGCTTCTTCGGCAGCCAGAGATCCACCACTGGGGCTGAGCGTGGAGTCGAATCTCGCCGAGGGCTTGCAGACAGGGAGCCGCCGCCATGTTGCTGAAGCCCGTGGCCCACATTGTCAGGACGGGCCAGCGGTGTTCCTGGGTGAAAAAACGCCCCGATGTCACCCTGAGGGGACGGGGGGCAAGTTGAGGATCTCAGACCTTTCTTTTTTGCGTTTTTTCCCCATATTAAAAGAGCAGAGCCAGCCAGGATAACGTAGCGGTGCGAGGAGCTCAGGGAAGCACGTCTTCACTCCTACATTGTAAATGAGGAGACTGCTGAGACGTGATCTCTACAGAATAAGAAGTGTCAGCCTGATGTGAAACTCGTTAGCCAGATGGAAAACTTTTCTAGAATTTTTTTTTAATTTTTGTTTTTCTTTAAAACGGTTGTCTCACGATACAGTTTCACAGAGCCACATCCAGCTTCCTAGATTTCCTGGTTAGGCTGTGGGTGGTTCTACAGCAGGGATTGGCTTATCAGCTCTGCTATTCCTGTTACAATAATATGACAGCTGGAAATTTATAATCTGTAGTGCACAAGATTACAGAGCTCTAAGGGTTAAAACTTGTTAAGCTCCTGTGCTGGAGATGTGACTCAGCAAAGGGTGATTTACCATGGTCGGTGTCATGGACCGCGGTCGTGCCCGTGCCTCTGTTGTGGTCCTCGTCCGTTCCTCTGCAGGATGCTCACCTGTCCTGACTCCTGTCTGTTCTGCTGTGCCAGCGGCGTCTGCCACAGCAGTTACTGCTCTCCTGTGCATCCTCCAGCTCCCTGGTGTCCTGTGCGCACACGAAAGCCCAATCGCGTGTAGCACTAGTCCAGGGTCAGTTCGTTATGGTCTACATACATAGAGCTTGACCCCGTGCTGCTGGTTACCTGCTGCTATAACTTTGCATACCTGTGTTAACCCTGCGTCTTCCTAAAGCGTTTTACCGTTTCCTGCCGCTGCACCAGTCTGCTATATCTACTGTTGTATATCTGCCGCTGTACTGAGTCTGT
Source organism: Phyllomedusa bahiana (assembly GCA_025379985.1). Classification (NCBI taxonomy): domain Eukaryota; kingdom Metazoa; phylum Chordata; class Amphibia; order Anura; family Hylidae; genus Phyllomedusa; species Phyllomedusa bahiana. Next base: position 98,555 of record JAODAL010007672.1, read on the forward strand.
TACCTGCTTGGGACTGCGTTACCTGTCTATGGCTACACCTGCTGTGTCCTGTCATCTGTACCGGCAACTGCTGTCCTTGACCCGCACTTTGGCTACTACCGCGAGCTTAAGGGGCCGTTCACACGGCTTATTTCGTCGCGGAATGGCGCCATACTGTGCGCCGGATTTGCGCTGCAGTACGGTGCCAATCTGTCGCAGTAATTACGGTAATCTCCCCATAGAGAACAGTGGATTCCGTCGCTTGCACATTATCCAGGCGCAATACGCGCCGTGGATAATGCAAGTCTATGGGGCAGGCGGGCCACGCACCCGCCCCTTATTCAAGCTGGAATTGCGAGCGCATTCCGGCTCGCAATTACGGCTTGAATAAGCCGTGTGAACACGGCCTTACTGTCTACACTCGCAGTGGCCAACTACTCCGTTACAACGTGACAGTTGGACAGCAGCTTGAGGCAATGAGCAAGCCAAGGAAGGTCGTCAGTAACCAAGAGAAACTTGTTTACACTAGTAGTTGATTAAATCTCCTTTATCTTCTAAACAAAGCAAAATCAAACCAACCATGTATTTGATAATAGTCTTTCTTAACAGTTTCCTGCATTTTAAAAGCTAATCATTGTGGTGAAAAAAACCTCTTTAATGCAGATAATAACATAGAAAATTGCAAACATTAAAAAAAAAAGTTTAACAGAAACTGAATTTAAGTAAAAGATTATTCTTCTGCTGTTAATACATTCTCTTTAAAGTTTTTTTGGAACCCTGCTACATTCCATGACAGCCATAATCAGGCTTGCTTTACTTCTGCGTTGGCACAGAGGTAAAAACAGACGCCTGGGGAACAGATACCCACTGCACCTGAAAGACCCTATTAATTACAATGGATCTGTTGGGTTTCCACCATGGTGTCTGTTGTTGAGACGGAAAAAATAGAGCAACTTGCTGTGCTATTTTTTCCTTAAAGGGGTTTTATCGTTACAAAGATCATGTCTCAGATTATGGGGACAGTAAAAATAAGCACTTTTGTAATTGGGTTGCATTACCTCTGTCACTTGGTTTAGCAGATATCAGCTTCGCTGTAAATCTGTCTTCTATTTCTGCTGTTGCTGGTCAGAACGCCCCCTGGTTGATTCCTGTGCCCTAGACACGCCCCCTGCACTGTGATTGGCTGGCTGACATTTCATTCAGCCTGTTGGGATATGCCCCTAGACAGGAAACGTCATGGCCACGCCCCCTGCACTGTGATTGGCTGCCTGCACACTCTGTGTTTACTCCCCTCTGAGCTGTTAAAATCGATAGTGAAACCAGAGTCTGCTGGCTCTATGTACATCTCAGCTCTAGGGGGAAGGATCTGGGCAATTACTGCCTGTTTAAAGGGCTTTTGCCAAGAGGTTGATTCACCTCCTCACAGGTTCAGTCCTTAAGCTGCTACTTTGAAAAGAGGGCGTTCTGTTCCTCAGATCGAATGCAAGCCCCGCCTCCTTATGACGTCATCATCTGTAGTGTATAACATATTGATTCAACACTGTGTATGTATGAACTGCTTGTGTAGTGCAGTGCATAGGTGATCAGCTTGGCAAGACAGAGGTTGGGAGTTCAAGTCCCATGGTTTTTTCTTGTTTTTTTCTTTTATAAATTGTACACATATGTAAATATATGAAAATATATGTGTATACATCTATAATTTTATATATATACACATACAGAAAGCTCCCCTATATAGTGTACTCTCGGGGATGAGACATGATATAGGGGAGCTATGTATGTGTATATATATCATTATAGAGATTGACATATATATTTTAGGTCTCTCTACATATGTGTAGAATTTAGGGGGGGAATATACCCTGTGAGGGGACTAGAACTCCAAACCCCTTCGTTGTAAAACCAACACTCTACCACTACACCATCAGCCCAAGTCAGTTACAAGTTCAGCAGGTTCTTCTCTGAAAGCTGATTTGCTCCCCCCCCCACCCCACTGTTTTCACTCGTATCACTGACAGCAAGCAGAGATCTTACTTGAAGCTGACATTTGGCCTTGTAGTTGAGTAAAGGTCTCTGCCTGTTGTCAGTACAATTTGGTTGAATACCACTAGAACAGAAGTTAAAGCTGCTGGCTTTCAGTGTGTAAACTAAGAGATATAATAGATATAATAGGTGCTTGCTGCAGCTTGTGGAGCCTCAAGGCTGCAGACATAAGCATGCAGGAGGCTACAGAGCTGTTATATCCAGACAACCCTCTGCATCCCCTGCTTCAAACAAAATGATGATGTCACAGGTCTTCAGTGAGGGGAGACACGCCTGCTGACAGGAGAGACACGCCCCTGGATTTCAAACTCAATCTGAGAAAATTAGAAGAACAGCCCGAGCAGCTCAAACGATAAATCCCCTTTAATTCCGAATTGAACATGCAACAGAGGTTCCAAACAGAACATTCGATCCATATGTGAAAAAAGGCCTAATATGCATATATAATAGAAAAAAAATTACTCATCCTACATTGGATTATGGCAATAGCTGGTTGAAAAGATATTCCTGTTATATTGAGCATGATAGTCTAGAATGTTGAAACCGATAATAAAAAAGTAAGAGCAATAAAGTCTGTCCCTACATAGCAGGTCGAAAGAGGTGAAAGGTAGCTGATAGCAAAAAATGTACCTATCTAGCAGGTACATTCTGTACAAGGTTGGCACTACCAGTATCAGGATCTCCTTAAAAGGATCCCCTGGCCATTTTGGTCACTTTTAGAAAATCTGATTTTGTGGCTGAAACATAAATAGAATTTTTGCTAGGTTTCCTTTGCTTTAATTGTATACCCTTTCTTTGGTTCATATGCCTGTAAGGGTATGTTCACACAGCATGTTGGGTCTGTGTGAACATACATTCTTAGATGCATGTTTGGGTCCATCTAGACAGACCCAAACACGCAGCTAACAATGAGCAATGTAAAACACACATCAGCTATCAGACGAGTGATCGCCAACGCGTGGTTAACAGTACGCACCGCAATACATCGTGTGTTTCGGGAGCTCGCGCTGATCAAGGTGTACTCCCGGAAGGGGGGGGAGGGCTGGCAGCCCGCCGGCCCCATAGACAAGCATTACTCGTGGCGCATAAGCGCCGCAACTAAATGACATGGCACGTATCTCCCTGCGTGACAATACAATCATATTGTACGCGCGGGGGGACAAGGCGTAATCCATAGTTCTCTAGGAGAGCTGTGGATTACTGTAGTTATGGGGTGCATTTTGCCGCATATTAAGTGCAATACGCGGCGAAATGCGCTCCAAAATAAGCTGCGTGAACATACCCTAAGGCAGACTAGCCATTGAACTACCTGGAAGGGGAAGTTTGTCAAGCTGTAATTAATAGAATACTATAAGCCATTATACAGAGACTTGATGCCTTGTATAAGGAATTTGCCAGTGCAGCAAATCTGCACAAAGGGCCACATGTATGAATGTTGGCGTTTAAAAGCCAAATTTCATACGTATCATAATAGCATAGATTGCGCCTTATTTATGAACCAGCTCTACTAAAGGTCATAAATCAGGCACATTCAGCGTCGGACTGGCCCACCGGAGCACTGGAGAATCCTCCGGCGGGCCCCGGGAATGACCCATGTGACACCTCTCACTTATAATTTATTCACTGACACTGAGCATGCTATAGCTGCATGCTCAGTGTCAGCAGCGTTGTGCGCCCTGGCGCAGGCTGTGTTATCAGGCCGGAGGAGGCAGAAGGGAGAATCACTCTCCCTTCCTGCCTCAAAACAGCCGGCTGCAGCCTGTACAGCTGATCGCTGCTAGCCGCTGTTAGGGTATGTTAGCACGGCATCTTGCCTCCGTATGAACATACGCTTTTCTGATGCATCTATGGGTCTCTCTGAACAGACCCATAGACGCATCTAACAATTAGCATTGAGTTTATCACTGTCGGCAATGACAGACACGCAGCGGCGTGTTTGCATCGCGCCTGTCGGGTCCGTCTTACGGATGCGATCCAAGAAATGACATGCAAAGCAGGACGGGAGTGGAGGAGGCAGGAGCAATAAATCACTCACTCCTGTCTTCTCTACTTCAGAGCAGCGGCCACAGCGATCCCTGTGATCCAGCTGTTTAGATCGTACAAACAGCAGGCAGAGGAGGGGGAGAAAGGAGGGTGCCAAGGGGTAAGGGGATTGCTGAGAGGGATCTCTCTTACCTCATGCCTTCTCAACAAACACAAAACCCACATTCCCTATGAGAAAGTGGGGGAGAGTCTGATGTGTTGGGGCGGTGAGTTCCAGAGTGTGAGGGAAGCACGGGAGAAGTCTTGGAGACGGTTGTGTGAGGAGCTGATAACAGAAGAGCAGAGAAGGAGGTCCTGTGAGGAGCAGAGATTGCGGGAGGGGAGATATCTGGAGATTAAGGCAGAGGTGTCTGGAAGGAGGAGGTTATGAAGAGGTTTGTAGGTCAAGATTAGTAACTTGAAATTAATGTGCTGGGCAATGGGCACCAGTGAAGGGATTGGCAGAGGGGAGAGGCAGAGGAGTAGCGAGGAGAGAGGTGGATAAGACGGGCAGCAGAGTTGAGGATGGATTGAAGGGGAGCAAGAGTGCAAAACGGGAGGCCGCAGAGAAGGACGTTGCAGTAGTCTTGGCGGGAAATAACAAGTGCACGGACCAGCATTTTTGTAGTTTCAGGGTTAAGGAATGAGCGGATTCGGGAGATATTTTTCAGGTGGAGGCGGCAGGCGTAGGTGAGGGTTTAGATGTGTGGTTTGAAGGACAAAGCGGAGTCAAGGGTTATCCCAAGGCAGCGGACTTGCGTGACTGGTAAGAGTGTAGAGCCTTTGACTATGATAGAGAGATCAGGTGGAGGGATGAAGTGGGAAGCTGGAAAGATGATGAATTCAGTTTTCTCTACATTAAGTTTTAAGAGACGGGAGGAGAAAAAGGATGATATGGACGATAGACAATCTGGGATCTGGGACAGTAGAGAGTTGAAGTCTGGGCCGGAGAGTTGGGTGTCATCAGCATACAGGTGGTATTGAAAGCCATGTGATGCTATGAGCTGACCCAGACCAAGAGTGTAGATAGAGAAGAGTAGTGGGCCCAGAACTGACCCCTGGGGGACACCAACAGGGAGAGGTCGAGAGGAGGACGTGGTGCAAGAGTGAGAGACACTGAATTTCAGATCGGTGAGGTATGAGGATATCCAGGAAAGGGCCGAGTACATGATGCTGAGGGATGAGAGGATTTGTAGCAGGAATGGTCAACAGTGTCAAAGGCAGAGGAAAAGTCTAGGAGGAGAAGGATAAAGTAGTGGTGTGAGGCTTTAGCAGTTACTAGGTCGTTGGTGACCTTGGTTAGGGCGGTTTCTGTAGAGTGATGGGACCGGAAACCAGGTTGCAGTGGGTCAAGAATAGAGATGGAGGACAGATGGGAGGACGGTTGAAGATAGATGTGTTGTTGGAGTAGTTTAGAAGCAAATGGAAGCAGTGAGATGGGGCGGTAGTTGGACAGAGAGGAGGGGGTCAAGAGATGGTTTCTTTAGGATGGGTGTGATGGTAGCACGCTTAAAAAAGGAAGGGGAGATGCCAGAGGTTAGTGATAGGTTTTAAAGATGGGTGACCGTTGGGATTATAACAGGACTGAGGTCTGGGATGAGGTGAGATGGCAGTGGGTCAAGGTTACAGGTAGTGAGGTTGGATTTGGAGAGTAGAGACAGTAGTGACAGTGGAGAAGCCGGGTTAAGGGGGAAGTGCAAGGTGGTGGCTATGGGAACTGTGTAGGTAGAGTGGCTGGCGGTGGGGACTGTGCAGGCATGGATGTGGGCGATGGGGACAGTGGGGTGAAACTTTTTCTGATGTGGTAGGTCTTGTTTAGAAAGTGGGTGGCAAAGTCATCTGCTGAAAGGAGGGATAGGGGAGAAGGTGCTGGTGTAAGGAGGAGAGCGTTGAAGGTCTTGAATAGTTGTCTGGGGTTGTGAGACAGCGAGGATATGATGGCGGTGAAGTAATCCTGTTTGGCTGAGGAGAGTGCAGATTTAAATGTGTGTAGAGATTGTTTGTATGAGGCAAAGTCGTCGGTGGAGCGGGTTTACTTCCAGCGGTGTTCAGCAATTCTGGAAGCTCGCCTCAGCTGTTTAGTGAAGTCTGTGTGCCAGGGTTGTCTGTTGGTTTTGCGGGTTCTGTTGTGCGTGAGAGGGGCGAACAAATCAAGAGTGGAGGTTGTAGAAAGCGATGGCTGTGTCATGGTCATTAAACGAGGATATGGTAGAGCGAGGTACAAGAGAGTCAGAGAGTGTGTGAGGGTTAAGGTTTTGTAGATTCCTGTGGGGGTGTACTAGGTGTGAGACAGGAGGGGTAGGTGGGGAGGAGAGTGTGGTGAAGGTAAGCAGGTTGTGGTCAGATATAGAGTGTTTTGAGTTGGAGAAGTCAGATAGGGGGCAGAGGCGGGTGAAGACGAGGTCCAGCGTGTGTCCATCTTTGTGAGTGGCTCCAGAATGTCCACTGGGAGAGGCCAAAGGAAGAGGAGAGCGAGCGGAGTTTTGTGGCAGCAGAGTGGGGTGTGTCGATGGGGAGGTTAAAGTCTCCTATTATGAAAGTGGGGATGTCAGTGGAAAGAAAGTGGAGAAGCCAGGAGGCGAAGTGGTCAAGGAAAGTGGTGGCAGGGCCTGACGGTTGGTAGATGACTGCCACTTGGATATTGGAGGGGGAGTAGATCCGGACAGAGTGCACCTCAAAGGAGGAGAGGTTGAGGGAAGGTAGTGGGGGGAGGGGGTAAAGGAACAGGTGTCTGGCTTCCTCCCTTATACGCCCTGTCATGCGCCCAAACAGCAGTTTATAACCACATATAGGGTATTGCGGAACTTAAAAGAAATTGCTTAGCAAAATTTGGGGGGCTTGTTTTCTAGGATTCCTTGTAAAAATGAAACATTTGCAATGCTAAAATTGCAGATTGTTAGAAAAAGTTAAAATTGTTAATTTTCAAAGCCTAACGCTAAAAAATTGGTGAAAGACCTGTGGGGTCGACATACTCACTGCACCCCTGGATATATTCCTTAAGGGCTGTAGTTTCCTGTTTTTTTTCCTGTTTTTTTTTCAAGTACTTTTTTTTGTATTTTGCCTTTACTGTTATTTATTAAGTTAAATTGGTTATTTGATTATTAAACCTTTTGTTTTATCCTGTGCGCCAAAATATGTACGTTTTGCTACAAAACTATGATGGCCTTGCATTATTTCTTTATAGTTGATGGTGGGCCCCAATGATTATTTCCTGTGGTGGGTCCTAGGTACTCCTGTCCGACACTGGGCGCATTTTAGCGCTAAATTGACATTTCTGGCTCAGGTATACCACTTTGAAAGTGGTTTACGTGTTCCAGCAATAATGCACCTAGAATTGCCTTAGCAAGCTATAAATCTATAGCTTTGTACGGTTCTAGTGTGCCCCGCCTTAAGCACGCCCCCCCCAAAATCAGGCGCATTACAAAGTTCCGCTTGCGCTCTGTAATGCACCTGATAATGGCATACGGGAAGGATTTCAGTAATGTGAATGGGGCTGCGCCTGATATCGGCCTGAAAATAGGCCAGAATTCTGGCGCAGCCCCGTTCATACATGTCGCCCAAAATGTTTTATACTAGAGTGGAAAGTGATGGGAAGTGTCTACAACTGGCCTATAAAGTTCATGGAACCAATTTGTCCAGAAAGGACTTAAGCCCGACAGGTTTTTTTCTGAATCATTTGGTAGCCAGATCAGAATGAAATCTTCGTTTACCCAGCCAGACAGCGGAGTTGATTTGAACAGCTGGGTGTCAGAGTGGGTAGAAGGGTATGTGTTCCAACTGCAGCTTTAAAAGAAAAATATGAAATATTATGTTGATATTTTATATAATAAATGTATTTAAGGGTTTTTCTCACCTTGCTGTTTCATTTCGTCTCAAGCTGCTTTTCATCCTATGTCTCATAAGGCTGTGTGTGGTTCTTTAGCAGTGATAAGCGTCTCTGTAACTAACTGAGACATTACAAGACATAAGTGCAGGAGATGTAATCTTCAGTAAACAAAGCTAAAAGTGCTCAGAGAAGGGAAAACAATTGCTGATCTGTGAACAAAAGCTGATCTTATTAGAGATAATTAGTCTGCTCTGAGAATGAGCTATGTCCATGCTGACATCACTCCCTGCTCTTTCTAATGTGGAAGGAAAATATGGACATAGCCAGAGAAACCTGTGTGCACTCAGAGCAGACTAAGGGCGACATGTCCAAAAAGTGGCGCATTAAATCAGTGTAAAGTGCGGCTGAAAGTCGGATACTTTTTATAAACTGGTGTCAGATATACCTTAATGCGCCTAAAAAGGTGCATTGTGCCAAAAAAGGCGCATCGTATCAAAAAAGGCGCAACTCGCGGCTCATAGCATATCATTCGTAGTATATGTAATGCGCCTACCGCAGCGCATTGTCCAACGGAGGTGCATAACATATGTAATGCGCCTCAATAGGCGCATTGCGCAACGGGGGCGTGCAGTGCACCATATTTAGGCGCATTATAAAGTGTCGTGCCCGGCGTATAATGCGCCTAGTTTTGGTGTACATCAGTTCATTTACAACACGAATATGGCGTCAAAAGTGGTTTTGGCGCAAAATAGACCAAAAAAACTGGCGTTGGCGTGTTGGGACATGTCGCCCTAAATCTTTCTTAACTCACGACCAAAAGACTAATATATTTGGAAAATGTCTTCAGTTACCTGTCCCTACATGTTGAAAGCTAATGTTTGTAGTGAAAAACCCCTTTAAGTGTATAGCTTGGTGTATGTTTACATTAACATAAGTTTAGGAAAGTTTAGACATTTTAATTATATAAATATATGTAGTTTTCTATCAAATTAAGGCCCTCATTTATCAATAAATCCAGATAGTAGCGTTTTACAGCAGTAGATTTGTTATTTTAATTTATTTTGCATGAGTCATTTATGAAGGAGTTGAGGTTGGAGTTGGAATGTGAAAAATTAGAGGAGTTGGACGTTTGGCTTACCAACTTCACAGCCCTGCTCATAGATGTTATTTAGTAGGCTTTAGCGCAGCAGAGGATGGAGGAAAACAACATTTATTTGTCTGTATATAGGGTCAACAGCAGTTAAACTCCTTATGTTGCCATCACAACTGAAGAGTGGCACTTATGGTTTTGTGTTTAATAGATGCTGTATACAGTTGTTACCTGTGACTGCTTGATTGGCATTTTATTAAAATCCTGAGTAGAGTAAACTGAGCTAGTAAGAGGTGAAGCCAACTGAGTTTAAGGAAACCCATATAAGATGCAAACATACCCCTATTGGGGTTTTGACAGCTAAATCTACAGTGCTTGATGATAACAAAAACTGATGCGTGTTTTACATTGAAACAATGTAAATCAGAATGAACATTGTTAGATGCAGTTTTGGGTCGTTTTGGGTCCAAATATGGAATCCAAAACAGGGCATCTAAAAATGCATGTGAATATAGCTAATAGTGCAGGTCCATTCTTGGGTCCAATATTGGAAGAGGCATTCATAAACTCCATGTATTTTCCCCTATGGGAGTCCGAAAACAGCCGAATTAGGTGTCCATTCTGAGTTGTACTTGGGAACTGCCAAAAAACCGAAGGGATGGATGTACTAACGCAGATCACTCTCCATTGAACCGAGCTTTAGACCTTTCTGAGTTAGTGCCACAACCCTCCATAGACAGGACCCAACTCCCTCTATACACACTCAGGCAAACCTACTACAGCCAACAAGCACAAACAGCCACTTACATTCTACAGAGTTGGGGTTTGTTAGGTCAACAAGGCAAAACTATTAAAGTTTAACATAAAGGAACAGTACGGTCCAAAAATTTGCAAATAACAGACCCAAATAAGTTGCACAACATTATTATAAACAAAAAGGGATAAAATAATGAAAAACCCACCTGTACCAATTAGATTGGTAAAAAAGTAAAGAATGTAACACCCCCTCCCCAAAAAAAAAAAGTATAAATACAACACACATTACTCACCCTTTTTCATTTAATAATACCGAATCTCCCCCAAAAAAGATCAAAAGTAAATTAAGTACACATGAGAAGCACAGCTTCAGGACAATTGGACAGACCTACTTTTGGTGGTAACTCCTGGCTCTGACCCTGGTCTCTGACACCACAAAGTGTTCTAAAGTAACTCCATAGTTTAATGGGTACCTTCTTTTCACCTTTTGACCCCTGTACAAGTATCTGGATTTTACTGTAGGAAACTGCCAGATTGCTATCCTCAGAGTTGTCTCTGATAACAAAAGCTGATGAATCGCAGCATAGCATAAAGGAAGAAGACGTTTAGCATAGTCAGAAAAACAGAGTTCTGTTAATAGACTCAGAAGAACAGGGTAGGCAACAGATAATAAGTTGAGATTACAAACCAGGTCATTATCAAAGTAAAATGTCATTATCATGAAAAGAGAGCCAAAATCCAGTAAGTGCTCCTCCTATTCTGAGGCTTGTAGGCTAGTCAAATAGCATGTTAGGGCCACTTATGGGATATCTCTAAAACAGCAGAATTTGAGGAATCAATGTGGAGTGGCTTTTCCCTTTTAGCATCGACTTTTTACCAGTCAATAATGGATACAAATTGAAAATCTAAAAATGCTTTAATTTCTGTGAACCCACAAAAGGGTTAACAAACTTCCTAAATGCGGTTTGAATAGTTTTAGGGCTGCAGTTTCTTAGATGGAGTCATTTATGGGGATTCCTAATACACAGGTCCCTCAAAGCTACGTCTGAACAGGACTGGTCTCAAAGAAAATTTGTGTTGCAAATTTTCTTGAAAATGTGAAAAAAATTGCTATGAATTTTCTAAGCTCCCTACTGTTGTAAAGAAAATAAAAAGACATTTAACCCCCTTACCGCTGTAGCCAGTTTTGACCTTCCTTACAGAGCCCAATTTTTTATATCTGATTTGTGACACTTTGTGAGAATAACTTTTTGACACTTTGACCTATCCATGTGATTCAGAGATTGTTTTCTTGTGACACTTTGGGGCAGATTTATCAAAAGTATCTTACTTTTAGATAGTGTAAACTTAGACTAGACAGTTTTATAATGCGCCACATTTATCATAGTATTGATAAATCTGGCGCAGGTTAGAACTGTCTAGTCTAAGTTTGTACCACAATTAAGTTGGCTTACTTTCACACTAGAAACTGCGCCAAAATCTGGGCGCATTTTTTTTCCGGACGCATTTAAGCCATGCCCATTTCCCGGTAAACCACGCCCCCTTTACGATGCTACACCCCTTTTGTCAGACGAGGCACAGAAGCATCTGAAACTGTTTAAAACACATAGTAAATGTGGCAAAAAGCTGGTTTCTGGCGCAAATGGAGCCAGAATTCTGGCGCAACTGCCTTGATAAATATGCCCCATTGTGCTTTAAGGTAGTAAGAAATTTTGGCCCATGCAATCCTTGTTTATTTCTGAAAACATCAAAATATTGTGAATTTGTTTTAAATTTGCCATTGTCAAACTTCAAAAGTTGCTGTATGTTAGACAGTTATTACACTCAATATAGTTTATAACTAGCATCTACCTTATCTCTACTGTAGGTTGGCATTTTTAAATGTTTTTTTATTTTTTTTTACAACGTTAAGGGGCTTAGAACTTTAGTAGTAATTTCTCACAATTTTCAAGAAATTTTCCAACGCAGATTTTTTTTAGGAACCAGTCCAGTTCTGATGTGGCTTTGAGGGGCTTGCATATTAGATACCCCCTAAATGACTACATCTAAGAAACTATACCTCTTAAAGTATTTAAAACAGTGTTTAGGAAGTTTGTTAACCCATTAAGTTTTTCACAGAAATTGATGCAAAGTGGAGGTGAAATTTAAAAATTTTACTTTTTTTTGCAGATTTTCAATCTTCATCCATTATTTACTGAATATGAGGAGCATCTACGGGACTTTGGGCTCTCATTTTCCATATGATTTTGTTTTGGTGCCATTCCAGGTTTGTGTATTGGAAACTACACCCCTCAAGGAATATATCCGGGGGTGTAGTGAGTATATTGACCCCACAGGTGTTTCACAAATAACTTTACTATGTGGGTCGGTAAATTTGCTATGATATCAATTTTATATAGTTTTTTATGTTTTATTACTTTCACAAAATAGAAATGTGTTTATCAAAAATTGGTGCTTTTATGACTTCATAGTCTGCTAGCCATAACTATTTTATGTTTCTGTATATGTAGATGATTATGGGCTTGTTTTTTTGCGGGATGAGTTAAAGTTTTTATTGGTACGGTTATGTGGTACATATATTACGCTTTGATCACTTTTTAGTAAGGCTTTTGTGATGCGTTTTGAACAAATTACAGCATTCCTGGTAGTGTTTTTTTATTTTTATAGCGGTCACCATTCTAGGACTTCGGGTTCCAGCTCTCCCATTTGAGGAGGATTGAGAAAGAGCTCCGTTTCCCCTCACCGCCAGAAATCCTGAGTCACGGGCTTAATTTAAAAAAAAAAAAAAAAAAGTGACTGAGTGTCACAACAGAGTCTCAGACAACCTCCGGATCCAAATTTCCGGTTATCAGGCAGCCCGCACATACGCCCGTTCAGCAACACAGAGGCACATGCGGAGACATGTGGACGGCCCATGTAAGATCAACACTTTAGCAACATATGCCATATGTCGCCTTTAAAACGAATTTATTATGCAAACAGAGTAAAAGTTTAACAAGTAATCATTAGCGTTCGCTGACGCATTTCTGACTCAAACAGAGCCCTTGATCACAGCTATGTTTGCATAATAAATTTGTTTGAAAGGCTACATATGCTGGATCTTTCACTTGGAGAGTTTCGGAGTGGAAAAAAACATAGTGGGGCAGATTTATCAAGGCAGATGCGCCAGAATTCTGGCTCCATTTGCGCCAAAAACAAGCTTTTCGCCACATTTATTATGTGTTTTAGACAGTTTCAGACACTTCTGTGCCTTGTCTGGCGAGGGGGCGTGGCTTAAATGCAACAAAAAATACACCAAAATTTTGTGGTACACAAAGTTAGACTAGACAATTCTAACCTGCACCAGATTTATCAAAACTGTGATAAATGTGGCACATTGTAAGACTGTCTAGTCTAAGTTTACACTGTCTGAGAGTAAGACACTATTGATAAATCTGCCCCAGTGTGTATTAAGTAAAATAAGTGGAGTACATATAAAGGATGTGGTTATTTCAGGCCATGTTTCAGAGGGGGCGTGTCCGGAGGTTGCCCAAGATGGCCGCTTAAGCCTTGTGCTCCTCAGACCCACAGAGCTAATGTGAGGCTTAAATAGCCTAAATCTGGCTAAATTCTTATAAAAAACAGGGGAAAGGGTGTTGGAAACTGCCCTGAACACACCTGTGAGGAGACATACAAAGTAAGAAGCTCCTGAACCGACAGAGGATGCCTGATACTTTACAGCAAAGCAGAGTTTCAAAGCTGTATTCTACGTTTTAGTGAAGGTGATCCCTTAGTCTGGCACAGGATGCTGTTATCTTGCCTGAGTGAATCCTCTTCCTGCTGTTTCAGCTCTGGAGCAGACTCTGCAAGCTACTGAGTAGGAGAGTCCCGTTGATATTATGCTACACAGAATGGAGCCAGGTCTATGAACGTTTCAGTACATCAAAAGTGAAGTTAATTTACTCTTCTGACCTTTTCTGTTTCATACCGCCACAAAACGCTACCATCTGGTGCTTAAAAGAGAATACATCAGTTTAGTATTCCTTTACTACTGGACACTGCCACCCTGTGCATGAAAGGATATAATACAATCTGACATTGTTCTCTTTACTATACTTATGCTGGAATTGGTCACCAGATACCTTGAAGCCAATGCTGTAACACTTCTGCTCTGTATACTAAGGGAGCCATAATAAGCTAATGCAACATGCCTCCTAAAACGAATAAAACAACAGGGGCGCAAGGAAAGCTTACAGACATGACAGTCTCTAAACAAGCAGCGCCAACTTTGCCAGCAGAGGGTCATACTGGTTCAGACACTGCAGCAAATACCTCCTCTTCAAGTGAAGATCATTGGATGTCCACCCAAGCCTCGTGTATAGCTGCAGAAGATCGTGAGATATTCTCAGACAAAGGAGAAATGGACTGGAAAGCCTACCTACATCAAATTCCTACTAAAGAAGACTTTAAAACTCTTATTACAGAAGCCAAAGAAGCTTGTAAGACAGAGATAACCTCACTCAGACAGGATCTGAGGATGATCACCACTAGAGTGGGAAATTTGGAAGAAGTTCACGATGATACCAGAAGGTATGTTTCCAGTTTACAGGCGAATAAACAAGCACAATCAATTAAAGCTGTCAGACGTCATCTGGAAGACCTTGATAATAGAGGCTGAAGAAACAACATCAGCATTTGAGGACTTGGAACTGGAAGGGACGGAAGACGTGCCTACTACTCTAGAATGTATTTTTAACTCCCTTCTCAAAGAGGCACCTGACCATCATATAAAATTCAATAGAGCACATAGAGTCTTACAGAAGAAAGACATCTATAGAAGACCAAGGGATATAATCTGTTGTTTCCATGATTACTCTTTGAAGGGGAAAGTTATGAATAACGCGAGAGAGAGAAAGTTCATAGAAGGCTCTTTACTGCAGCTCTTTCCCAATTTATCATAGCTTACACTCCAAAAGCGCCGCTGTCTCAAGCCCCTTCCAGCAATGCTCAGTGAACAAAAGATTGTCCATTGTTCTCTGTGATAGCTATCAAATATGGGAAAATGGCTATCTTGCGCTCTTATTCAGTTTTGCAAACCTTCTGCTCTAGACTGAACATTCCTCAACCTGACATTTCAGATTGGGAACTATTAGATCCGGACCCTACTCCTCCACCATCGCCTGACTCTCTTCCTGCTCGATCAACACCAGTTGGAAGTAGTTGAAATGTTTTGTTTCTCTCGGGACATTATGTGATCTGAGTAGGAAGTAGCAGATACGGACCCCACTCTTTCATTTAGGTAATAGTGGATTATTCGGGGGTCGAAGGTTCTCTTTTGAATGTGGATTCCCTTCCAAACGCTTATGTTTTATTGTAGATGTATACCCCAGTACTTATTGATGCTTTAATGCCAGGTTTAGTTATTGTCCTAATATACTCTGTTATAGAGTGTCTTAATTATTATATTTTTATCCTTAAAAATTTGTAATGTTGGGGGGGAATAGTTCCTTTTATTTTCCTTTTCCTTCTTCTCCTCAACCTTTTTTTTTTCGCTTTGGTCCAAATTGTGGATGGTCTACTCACAGTGGGAAGCTTCGACACGTTTCCCCAAACAGGGTTTTCTTTTTCGTTCTTTTGAGTTTAAACTTAGAAATGATAAGTTTTTAGTTTAGTACTGGAGATTTTCTTGTTTTCTCCTTCTCTAACTCTTTCCCTCTCCAGGTCAGTTAGGACATTGGTAATGTTGATTCTAGCATTGATGATGTTTTAATTTTTTTATCTTTGTTATTTGTAATTATGTGTTTTTTCTGACTGTATGTGTCCCTCTATAATCATATTTTCATCCATGCCTATCGCTTTTGAAGAGTCTATTCCTCGAACCTAGACTTTGGATCAGGTACTAGACGGTTCTATTATCCACCCTCTTTATGGCAATTTTATGATGGCCAAGATAATATCCATCAATGTAAATGTAATTCTAATGTGAAAGAAGATTTTTGCGTACAGAACTAAAATCCCATAGAGCTGACATCATATTTATCCAAAAGACTCCCTTTGAAAACAAGGGGAATTTTTCTTTTGCAAATGGAATATATTCACATATTCCGCTTTCCAAGGTAGAAAAAGGGCAGGAGTCATGATACTTTTAGTTAATATATGCCCCATTACAATTATACAATCCATTATTGATTTGAATGGTAGATACATTATTCTTCAAGGCTTGCTTATGGATCTTCTATAGTATTGTGCAATATTTATGCTCCTTGTCAGTTTGAGGTTAGATTCACTTTAGCAACACTTTAGCAGAATGGGCTGAACTGGATGGACGTCTTGTCTTTTTTCGGCCTTACAAACTATGTAACTATTCCTTAAAATAGTGTTAGTTAAACTGTCAAATTGTTGCTGGTTATGTTAATTCTTGGTGGGATTTTAATGTCTCTTTTCAGAAACTATGGACCATCTTCAACTTCAGAATAGGCCACCTACGCTATTCCAGCGCTGACTTTGTAGAGAGTTTTGTAAACTCGCTTGTAAATATTCATTATTTGATCTCTAGAGGATTGCTCATTTGACAGAGAAAAGCTTCTTTCTATTTGCGCCCCCTACCTCCAAAATCCATTAACATGTTGGATCACGCTCCATTAAGGGTATGTTCACACAGCGTCTTGTGTCCATGTGAACATCCGCTTTTCGTATGCGTCTCTGGGTCAATCTGGACGGACCCAGAGACGCATCTAACAATTAGCAGTGAGTTTATCACTGCCGGCAATGACAAACACGAAGCGGCGTTCACATGATTGATTGCCGCTGCGTGTTTGCATCGCACCTGTCGGGTCTGTCTTTCGGATGCGATCCAAGAATTGCATGTCATTTCTTGGATCGCGTCCGAAAGACAGACCCGATAGACCATGTAACCTATGTGCAAAAAAGTGAGTTTTAGACCTAAACAGGTTCATACATGTGGCCCTTAATCTTCTCTCTGATTCTTCTCTTTGATGGATGGAGTGGTATAGGGGATAATGTCTCCCTCACTCCCCCCTCCCTTTTTTCCCTTTCTTTTGCTACCCTTTTTTTTTTTCTTTCCCTCCCTCTTTTTCTCCTATTGTATATGGTCGTGTCTTTTTGGTGTTTTTTTTTTTATTTCCATTCCACTGTATTATTACCAACATCTTTTCTTTTAATTATTCAAGTGGATGTGTTAATTTTTATATATGTTTTCAATTTTTGATATTTTGCACAATTTAATTCTGTTTATTTTGTTCAAAAAAAATACGTTAACAAAAAAAAAAAAGAAGTAAAATTAACCCGTTTACCCAAAAGGAAAGGATAGAATGTGGCGATTTCCCTCTTTTTTGTCAAAGGATGAAGAGTTCAAGAAATTATTACAGGGTTGGTGGAATTTTTTTTAAATATGGAGCATAAGTGGAATCCTTTTCTTTTTTGGGACAAAGGTGATACTAAGGGACCAGATAATGTCCTATGAAGTATGAGGAAACATTATCGTTATTGTGGGGAAAATACACAAACTTTACACAATCTCCTTTGGCTGCAAATAAACAGGAATGGCAAAAAAGAAAAAAGGTGTTTTGTACAGGAAATGGGGGTTTTGGAACCCATAAAAATGCCCAATATAGAAGATTTTTTTTAAATTTGGTAATAAGGCAGGAAAATTGTTGGCCAAACTTGCTAGGGGGAAATCTAAAAATACAGTTATCTAGGGTCTATATGATAAAAAGGTTGTTGTACAAAAACATCCCAAATTAATTAACATTATCCTAAAAAATTACTATGCTAAGCTTTATGAAAAAGACCAGAAGGTAGGCTAAGAAAGTTTTATTTTTCTGGAGAAGATCTCATTACTAGTGCTAAATCAGGAAGAAGTAATTTTTTTTAAATGCCCCGATCTCAGAAAAGGAAATAATTAATACAGTTAAGAAGCTAAAGAAGGGAAAAGCTCCTGTCCCAGACGAATACCCTTGGGAATTTTATGGCCTTTTAGCAGAAGTTGCACCAACCTTAAGTGAAGTTTTCGAACAAATTATAACCACTAAATAGTAAACTTGGGGTTACACCCATTTTAAAAGTTCTCCAAAAAACTTTTGGGTGAGCGATTACTTACACCCAATCGGGTTGATAGTCGTATGGGAATTACAATAGATACCATAGCGATAAAGATTACGTCGTGACCATTAAATCTTTGGGAGACAAAAACCCCCCCCCCTTCATTCTTACACCCAAACAGGGTAAAGCTGGAAAAACATCCAAACAGTCAAGATAAGGACATCTTTCAAAACACATTAGGTTAAAAACCAAGAAAAAAAAAACACGCCCTTCATTTCCCTTCTTGCACCACAGCATGACCCCTTTAAAATGAAGACCCACAAAAATTAAAAAATGCCAAAGGGAGATATTTTAAACCAACATTTTCTTGAACTACATTTAATATCCCCGTCCGAAAAGCAGCATGACCCAAACCGCATGTCCCCCAAATTTAAAAAATCCCGGGAAAAAGGAGTCTTTCAACCCCCATTTTATTAACTGGACATTAATAACTTCCTGTACCGCAGTATGACCCTTAAACCCCTCGACCCCCCAGAAAAATCTGGGAAAAGGAGTCTTTTTAACCCCCATTTTAGTTAAGGACATGACAACCTGTCCCGGGCGCATATCCATTAACCTGTCTGACCCCCCCCAAATTGAAAAGGGGGGGAAAAAGGGGGGTTTTTTGAACCCCATTTTAGTTAAATGGACATTGCTATACCTGCCCTTGGGCCCCCATTTTGGGCCCATTAAACCTTTTCGGGCCCCCCAAATTAAAAGTGAGGGGAAAAGGGAAAAGGGTCTTTGAACCCCATTTTATTTAAAATGGACTTTGGGATTTTTCCGTCCGGGGCCCCCAACGGGCTTTAAAGCCCCAAACCCCCTGCAGGGCCCCCAAACATTTAAAAAGTCCCGGGGAAAAAAGGGAAAGCCTTTAAAACCACCTTTTTGTTTTTACTGGACATGGGATTTAAAACCTGCCCGGGGCCCACGGATGTTTCCCTAAACCTGTTTGCCCCCCAAAATTAAAAAAAGCCCCCGGGAAAAAGGAGTTTTAAAACCAACCTTTTTTAGTTGAACTGGACAAAAAATATATCTGCCCTTTGTACCGCATTTATGACCTTTAAAACCTTTTCGGGCCCCCACAGTTTTAAAAATTGCGGGGAAAAAAGGGTTTTCTTTAAAAACCACCTTTTTTGTTGAACTGGACATTGATTTAAAACCCCTTGCCCTGGACCCCCCAGTATGACCTTTTAAAACCTGTCTGCCCCAAAAAAATTTTAAAAATTTCCCGGGGAAAAGGAGGTCTTTGACCCCCTTTTTTGTTAAAATGGAAAATTGACTATACCTGCCCTGGGCCCAGCATGAGCCCAAACCTGCATGCCCCCCACTTTTTAAAAAGTCCCGGGGAAAAAGGGCCCTTTCAACCCCCTTTTTTGGGTTTCCATGGACATAGACTATACCTGTCCTGGGCCACAGCAGGGGACCCAAAACCCGGTTTGACCCCCCAATTAAAAAGTCCCGGGAAAAAAGGAGTTTTGAACCACCTTTTAGTTGAACTGGACAGGGGACTAAAACCCTTCCTGTACCCGCGGGTATGACCTTTAAACCTTTACCATTTTTTTTTTCAAGTGTGTTTACCCCCCCCCCTGCATTTTTTTTACCGGGGGTAGATGTTTTAATTTCCCGTCCGCACCCCATAAGTAAAAAAAGGGTCCTAATCTTCCCCAAAACATTTTCTTAGTTGAAAAGACTTTTGCCCCCCGGGCTTTGAGCCCTGATTAAGCCAATAAATTTTAAAAAGGGTTTTCCCTTTTTTTCCCCCAAAAATCCTTTTTTTCCCTTTGTTTTTAGGGACGGGACTCCCCTGGAGATAAATTTTGATGGCCCCCTTTGTGACTCCACCCCCCAGAAATTTTTAAAACCCTTAAAATTGTTGAAAATTTTTGCCCAAACCCCTGGCCCCTTTTTGCATATTTAAAACCTCACAAAAAATCACCTTTTTAAAAAATCTGTTTTTTTTAGAAAAATTTTAAAAGGTTTCTTGTTTTCCCCCTAAGGGTTTGAGAGCCGGGTGCTGCCGTCAGCCATCTGTTAACACGGAGGTCAGCTCCCAGGGTAAGACTTAAAATGGGTGCGGTGAGAGCCCAGGCTAGCGTTGTCACCCTTTTAAACACGCGGGGGTTCAGCAGCCAGGGCCGGGGGTTACAGGGGGTGCGGGGAGGGGGGGCCCCCGGGGGGGGGCTGGCGTCCGTAAATTATTAACAAAGAAAAAAATGCCCTTATGACGCAGCAAGGGGAAAACAGTCGGGGTTTAAAGCAGGGGGGTGGGGAAAGCGGGGGGGGGTGTGGGGGTAGCCTCCAGCCTTCCTCATTTAACAGCCCAAGCCCTGGGTAGCGCTTTGCCCCTCCGTTTGAGTGCGGCCCAAAATTGAGCTTCACTTGGCAATACTGGGGGTTTAAACCCGCCCTGTTCCACCCGGTCCCCTTTTTCTTGGCATTCTTTTTCTCATTTTATAAACGTGCTGGAGGAAATTGTCTCTGTACTTTGTTCTCTGTCCGTGCTCTTACTCCATTTTCCCTTTTTGAAAAAAACCAAACTTTGGGTTAAATTTTTTCCTGTACCCCCCCTTGTACCAATTCAGGGGAATTTTTTTACAGTTTTTTGGACATGAAAAGTTTTTTAGTATTTTAAATTTCTGGGGAAAAAACTTTTTTTAAAATAGGAGGGGAATCCCCCCTTTGTCTTTGTTTCTTTTTTTTAAATTTGTATTAAAGGGGTTTTGTCTAAATTTAAAAAAAATGATAGCTATTTTAAAAGTTCTTGCAAAAAAAAGTCATTTTGCAATATGTGTCAATTAACTGTTTTTCCTAACCTATTCCTTTTTCTGAAAAGCCCATCACCCTTAAAGCCACTTTGGGAAAATTTTGTGAAAAACCCAAATTTTGGGTTAGAAACAACTTTTTTTTATAATAGGACCTGTATTTATAGCTGCATGTCACGGGAAAAATTTGCCCCAAAAAATTAAAAACATGACCCATGAGCCCCCTTTAGACAATTGTGAAGAACAAATGTTTTTTGAAATCAACATTTTTTTTTAAAAGGACCTGTAGTATAGCTGCATGTCACGAAAAATGCCCCCCAAAAATTCGAGCATGACTCTTGACCCAAACTTTGGAAAATTTGGGTAAAGATAAAATGTCTTTTTGAAACAACATTTTTCTTTAATAGGACCTGTATTTATAGCTGCATGTCACAGAAAAAATCCCCCCCAAAATTTCAAAGGGCTTGACCCTTGAGCCACTTCGGAATTGTAAAAAACAAATGCCCTGTTAGAAAAAATTTTTTTTTAGAATAGGACCTGTAGTTTTTTGCTGCTTTAAAAGGCAGCATGCCCAAAAAATTATAAAAATGACTTCTCACCCACTGTTTAAAAAATTGTTTTAGGGGGAAATGCCACTTTTAAAAGGCCCATTTCTGTTCCAAAAGGCCATGGGTTATTGCTGTATCTCACGCAACTTTACCCCAAAAATTTAAATTTTGACTTCCCCAGCCACTATTTAAAAAATTGTGAGGGAAAAAAAGCCACTTAGAAAGCCACAATTTTTGTTTCCCAAAAGGGCCATTAAATTTTTAGCTGTTTTCTCACAGCAACATGACCTAAAAAACCAAATTTACCCAAGCAAAATTTTCTTAAAAAATAAAAGGGGAGGAAAAGGATACGGCGTTGTCTTTAAACCTTGCTGTCTTTTACCCGGTTTTCTCCAAGCAAAAACCCGCAAAATTTAAAATGTTGGGGAAAAAAGAATAAAAAATTTCAGTAAGAAATTATCATTTTTAAAAAAAAAATTTTTTAAGAGGGGGCCATTTCCCCTTTGAAAAAGGAATGTGAGAAGGGCCCGGAACTAATCGGGGAAACCCCTTTTAATTGGGGCCACCCCAAAAATCATCCGGTTTCCCTGCTTTTATTCATCTTGATGAAAGTCAAAAAGATCCACATTATTGTGGAAAGTGGGAAAGCGTTTGTTTTTGTTAAAGACTCCCCCCAGCTGTTTCTGAAGGTTTCCCCTCGATATGACGCTGGTGCTGGGCAGGACAAAAACCCCTATGGGGGTGGCGAGGGGAGCTCGGGCCTTTTTGTCCCTTTTGGATCCCAGAAGCTATTGGGTCCGGAACACATAAAAAAATCGGTGGGTTTAGAGCAGAAGTCGTGCACCATTTATCTTAAGTTTTGGTTTTCTGTGTGTTGGATGGTGCCCCGCAAATTTATGCGTTGGTGGGGGGGTAAATAAAGATTTCCAGAGGGACCCAAGGCTTCTGGGCCCCCTTTTCCTGCTGTCCCCTGCGGCTACTTGGCACTCAAATGTGTCACGTCGTGATGTTGTTCCACTGGACATTTGAGGAACGTGGGAAACAAAACGCAACAGATGTTCCGTTGGGTCAATCAGCAAGGTCTCCTTTTTTGCATTTTCTCTCATTTGGGGCGGGTGGATGGGAAAGTGCTTTAGTTTTGTTTTTTTACGGGGGTCCAGGGTTTGGGGGCCACCCAGTAACTGTTGTTCCCTTTTTATGGGCCCCTTTAAAGCGGGGGACCATGTTGGAGGGGAAAAGGGGGCCCTTTATTTCCCAAAACCTCTGGGGGCGACCCGGGGCCAAACAAAATGATCCTTTCCTTTATCTTCCTTTCCCCCACCTCAAATTCGCGCCAACCTCTTTCCAAGGCAAGGGGGCGTCGGGGTCTAGGGGAATACCTCCTCCTCTGCACTTCCTCCCGGGACAAACTTTTAAAACAGCCCTGACCCGGGCCCGACATGATGCACCCTGAGAAACTGATGCGCCCCCTTGCACTTGCCCCGGACCCGAACCAATGCCCCAAGAAGGGCCGAGAAATTGTTTAAAATGTGGGCCCTGTGGTTTGGGGGAGAGAAAGGCTCCCTGTCCGCCCTTTGTTTTCCCTCCTTCCCCTCCGTCCCCTGGCCGGGGGGAATGTTGTTTCAGAGTGCAAACGGTCGTTCCAGAAAATA
Organism: Phyllomedusa bahiana; assembly: GCA_025379985.1. NCBI lineage: Eukaryota > Metazoa > Chordata > Amphibia > Anura > Hylidae > Phyllomedusa > Phyllomedusa bahiana. The sequence goes on from JAODAL010007672.1 coordinate 121,315, forward strand.
AGTCACCACAATTTCTCATGTGGGCAAGGGCATTGTCCCACACTGACCCCCCTTTTGGTTTGGTTCTTCAAACCTGGCAAGGATGGTGCAGAGCTCTTTCACCTGCCTCCCCACCGGTGGCTCAAAACCCGAGGTCCGCAACCCCCTGTTTTCAGGGCCCCCTGTGTCACTTCGTTCTGCCCTTTAAAGGCATTGGCTGCTGCCCAATCGCTTTTGGGGCATGTGGGGGGTGGAAAATTTTAGCGTGTTGCCACGGGAACAAGAAAAAGGTTGCGGGGGAGGGCCGACTGACCCCTTTCAAAAAACAGCCCCGGGGGACGAAGCAGGGTGCGAACGGCGGGGGAAGTGCGAACTTAGAATTCGAGCCTTCCTCAGAAAGGGGTCCGACCCCCGGGAGCTCTTTAGGGGAAAATTTTTGGACGACAAGGTTTTATTCATGTGCAAAGCAAGGGTGTGCTTCCAGCCCACCCATTTAAGGGCGGCCAGCAGATTTTGCCCGTTATCGCACACCACCTTGCCGGGGACAAATTCTTTTCCCCCCAGGGCCCGCGCTCGATCTCGTTGCGGAGAGCCGTCCAAAAGCTCCTGCCTGTGTGTGGGGCGGTCTCCAAGACAGTTTTAATTTTAAAAACGGTTGGGTTTTTTGCCGCAGTGATGCCCCCAGAGGACCCTTTGGGGGGAAAAAAAAAAAAGCACCATCCCCCCGCGGTTTTTAAGAGCGTGGGGCCGAGCCGAAGGGCCACCGTACCCCCCAGAGCATTCCCCCCGCTCACCCCGTGACTGTCACAGGAGAAAAATAGCGGCCTTTGGCCCTGGTTTCCCAGTCCATTTGTCGGGGGTCGATTTTGGGGCTTTTCCCCGGGCCCCAAATTTCAGCAAAAGGGGCTTGAAATTTTTGAGAACACGTGGCTGGGGCCCGGGGGAGGGGCGGCTTTTTGGCAAGAAATGCCTGCTCGGCCTTTGGTATTGGGGGGAGGCAAAGGGGCCCTGACGTGGCGGAACCCATCTGTCTCCCCCAGCGGAAAGGCAAACTTTTTCCCAAAGGGAAAAAACCCGGCAATGCCCACATTCAGGCTTTTGGCTTTGGGAAGGGGTTTTGGGTTTAAAATGTTTCTTCTGCCCCCCAAAAAACCCGAAAGACAGAAGGCTGGCTGCTTGATTGCCGCCCGTTTCGGCGTTTAAAGGGCGTCAAATGGCGGAAAGGGGAAAGGGGGGGATGGGGCTTGGTGGTGCTGGTGGTTTCTCGGGCGACGGTGGAGGCTGAAGCGGGGTGATCCCCTGATCATGCTCTGAGGAAATGGGCAGCTGGGAACGCTTGGTGGGGGGCGGAGGAGGAGGCGGAGAAAGAGGGTTTGACGTGGTTGGGGGCCCGGGGTCAGTCTGGCCCTTTTTTGGCCAAATGTTGCCCCCATTTCAAACCCCATGCATTCGCTGCTTTTGGGCTAGACCCTGTTTGGGGGTGGTTAAAAAACCTAAGGTTTTGCCTTTCCCAAAGCGTTAACGGAAAGGCCCGGGATTTGACTTTGGGTGGATGAAAACAGAGGCTTGTCAAAAAAAGGGCCCAGGCTTGAGAGGTCCTGGCCTTTTTTAGCCCCTAAGCAAAGGGGGTGGGGTTTCGCGACCGTGGCGGGGGGAAAACATTTCAGCGGACTTTGCGACCACCCCCTCCCCTTTTTGGGGCCGGGGGGCCCGGGACTGACCCCTACCCCCAATTTTTCCTTTTCCCCCTGTCCCGTGATGAAGCGCTGCAAGCAAATTTTTGCTGAAAAAAGGAAAACCCCGTTGGAAACCGCAAAGTCGTCATCATCATCAAAAAGGTGACTTCGTGTCCTGACATTCTGCATCGGAGCTGGGGTACAAGCAAGGGGGGGACTTTCAAGGCTGGGTTTCCTGAACCGGGCCCGGGATTTTTGCCGATTTTAAACGGCTTCCCTTTTCCTCCCCTGATGGGGATCAGTAAAATGGGCATCAGAGCCCCGAGGGAAAAACATCCT